>JAULKM010003871.1:0-15232 GCA_032355605.1 Rubia tinctorum | reverse complement strand
CTTCGAAAAGGTTGAGGCATCCTTTCCTATTTTGGATTTGATTAAGCATGTTCCTTCTTATGCTAAATTATTGAAAAATGCATGTACTGAGAAGAGGAATAAATCAATTAGGAAGGTAGGATACTTGAAGATAGGGGGAGTGGCTAATATAAATCATAGAACCTGCCTAAGAAATGTGATGACCCCGAGATGTTTTCAATACCTATCAACTTAGGTGAAAATTTCATGAAAATGCTATGCTTGACTTAGGTGCATCTATTAATGCCATCCCTTATAGCCTTTATGAAAACCTAGATATAGGTGATCTAAAGGAAACTGAGGTAATTCTCCAATCAGCCGATCATTCCCAAGATAGGCCCGGAGGTTTAGTCCAGGATATAATGGTTAGAGTGGACAATTTAGTGTTTCCAGTGGACTTATATATCCTTGACGTGGCGCATGATGGTGATTCACCCTCAATTCTATTTGGGAGACCTTTTCTAAAAATTTCAAGGACTAAGATAGGTGTTCATCTAGGAACGCTAACTCTAGAGGATGGCAATGATGACGTGGTATTTGAATATATAAATCTTAGTTTGATTCACCTATTCCCTCTCTTATGTGCAAGGGTATAACTTTGTGTGATGAACTTGTTCAATGTGAAAACTCTTGCATGATAAGTTAGAATGAATGCCTAGATGAGTTCCTTTGTGATGATGAGATTGAGGAGATTGATGAACAAACCCATACTTTGAGCTTCACTTGTGATGATCATGTTGATGAAACCTATGCTTTTCAATATTTTAGTGATAATATGTCTGTCATGGATTGTTTTTCTATACTCACTAACTTGCAGAAGTTAGCGGAGAGGGGAGAGGATGTAAAACCTCCTCGACCACCTCCTAAACCCGAGGAAATAGCTAGGGATCCAACATTGGCTAGGTATATACATTCACTATTCACAACAAGATAATAACGGAAAGGTGATAATGGCATTTTGTGGAGAGGTGTCATCATGGGTGAAGTTTCCGATGGCGACTCCAGAGACCCAACTGTAGTTTCGTTTTAATTGAAATGCATGATAAAATAAGTCATGAGTACGACAATAAAAATGTGGTGCCTTTTTCTTACTTTGATTTGATGCTTTTCAGTAGATAGATAGATTTTGTATGTTTTTTTGTGTTTAACAAAGGATCTTATTGTGAAAATCTTGTTGATCGTTAAATGTAAGATCGAGTATTGTGTTTTGTGTTTGTGAGAAATAGGATTTTTTGGGCGTAAAAGGTTTTTCAAAAGAAAATGGGAGACTCCAAGGTAGCACGTCCTGTGTTGGAGCACGACTCATACTAGAAGGGACTAGCACAAGGCTGCCTCATGCTAGACCGTGTCAACACGAGGCTTCATGTGGAAAATCTATGCCACTGCCTCGTGCCATGATGAAAATGGGGCAAAAGTTCAGATTTTCAAATATTCAAAAAATTTAACCAAAACATGTACTTTTGGCCCATAAAATCTGCAAATCTTTTATTCCCTAGAATTGTTGATGTAAATAGTACAATGTTAAACATCACCACCTCCCTTGAGCATTAAATATTAGATACTTTTGTCCCTAAAGTTTATATTTTTCCATAAACCATCACTATCTCCTTTGTACCTCCCCTTCTCAATAACCCATTTTTGGAAGAACATGATTTGCTGAAAATAGCTACATCACACATTCCCTTTGTCCATATGAGTCCTTTAACCCATAGCAGGTTCTTTAAAAACACCCACTCTCACTTCCCATAGGAGTAGCTCAAAAAATTGAGAACTTTTTCTCTCAAAGGAGGGTATTTTTTTCTTCTTGTTGTGTGGATCTTCAACTCTTGGCTTCAAATTTTGAGTAAATCTTTGAACTTGGTGTTTACTTGCTTTCTTTAGCATGGTTTTTATGAGATGATATAATTTCAAAATATTGAAGTGTTTTAGAAAAGCACGTTGGTTATGTGATTAAATGAGTTTCTGATGATCTAAATATGGGGGAAGTACATGATTTTTGTGCTTGGATGATATGATCTTCCTTTTTTCGGTTATTTAAGAGGAAAGATTCTTGATTGCATGATCTTCTTGGTGAGGTGATATGAATTTCCATGAGTGTGTCATTTAGGAAGAATTATTTTTAATTGAATAGCCTTTATGTTGACATAGAATGGTTTGGAATAACTTGGCTACTTGGAAAGAGTGTTCTTCTTGAATGATACATGATGAATATCTTTGTATATTATTGCATTACCTTATTCTACTTGTTCTAATAGAATGAATCTAAAAAGAAGTAGGCCGGAGAAAGTAAAAACTTCCTGGAGTGAAAAGGGGAAGAAGTTAGTACAGGTTGGGAGACAAGAGCCGACGGCTTCCCTTCCTCCCAACATCTCACAATGCCCTAGCCTTGATTTCCAGATCTTTTGGGTGATGACTCCGGAAGGGAAATTTTATTGCAGTATGATGGGGGCCTTCGTGAAAAAATGCTTATGGGAAACAAGTAGGGTGGCAAGATATCAATGGGAGGCATGGTTGGACTTTTAGCCCAACACTTGGGACATCTGGTTCCTTCTCCATTTATCGTGGCAAACCTATGACTCTCAAGAACAAGGTACACAATGGACAAGCTAGTGAGGGTGTCAATGATTTCTCCCACTACATCCGAGGACCTGTTCATTTGGTTGTACGGTGGCCCTGCGGTTTGTAGCCACATGATCCTTCCACAACCGGAGTGCACCGCTATGAACTACGACACTATATTAGAGGATTTTTTTCTAGCATCTAATCTGTGGTTTGATAAAGGCTTCTACAATGTCTTACCAAATCGAAACATGGAGTTAGAGGATGATGGAGAGATTCCACCAAGAGCACCACCCACTCGATATGCCGTACCCGCAGAGTTTCATGACCAATTCCACACGTTTGGGGAACAACTTATGTTGTCACCCAAATAGTGTAAGAAATTGGTCAAGCGGAAGGGAGATGAGCTTGCAAATGGAAGAATTTGGGAGTAGGATGGATGCTATGGATGACACCATAAGATCTTGGGGGAGTAGATTAGACTCTATTGAGAGGAAGGTGGATGAGGAGTTTTCCATCATGGATGAGAGAGCCAATTTCAAGAGGAGGCTATTGAGCAGTTGATCAAGAGATTTCATATTTCAAGACTTGATAGTTTCCGAGGCCTAGTTTCCATTAGGAGACAATAAATAAGGCAAGAAGATATGAGGAGGATATGTGAGGTGAGAAGCTTGAGGGAGGGCCTTTCGAGGTCCCAAATGTAAGTGCACTACTTCTCCCTTTCTCACTTATATTCTTTACCATTTCACTTCATTGGGGTCGTTACATGATACAAGTGTGGGGGAGGGAGTAGTGAGTCACTTAGGAATTTTTCATCTCGAGATTCCTTTGTGTTTTTTATTTCATTTTGTTTAGAGAATGTTTTTGATGCACTTTGGGGGTGTGCTTTTTAGATGTTATCTTTTTATTTCCATAATGTTTTGTGAGAATTTTGGTGGTGTAATTTTTGGTTTTTTATGTAGTATGAAGCCCATATTTAGGGCATGTTTGCTGCACAAAAAATTTTGAAAAAGAATATATGTACCCGACTGAGTTGAAAATCCAAAAGGGGGACTTAGGCAACAATGGGAAAAGCCCGGATAGGTCGAAAGAACTTGGTAAAAATTAGAGGAAAGGCCCGGCTAGGTTGAAAAACCTAGGCAAAAATGAGAGGCCATGTGGAAAAATGTGAGAGGTGAGCTCAACATGTGTGAATGCTAGGATGAATTCCGGAAAGGGCTTCTAGGAAAAATGAGCGAAGTTGAGATAAATCAAAAACTTGAATGGAACATCGCTTGGATTATCTTTGGTTGTTTCTTTGGAAACATCTCTTGGATTGTCTTTGGTGGCTTCTTCGGCGGAGTAAGCTAGTTTAGCACTTATCATTATACTTTGCATTTTTCTTGGATTGATTTTGGGTGGATATATTACTTTAGCTTCTTCGGGGAGAGTGAGAGTTGTGAGATTCATACATCTTTGGGGGAACTAGGGTAGCTTAGGAATACGATTGAATGTATTGGTTAACTTACTTCAGCATGATACTTTTCTCTTGGATCTTTGCTTGTTTTTATTTACTTGATGATGAGTAAAGGTTTAAGTGTGGGGGGATTGATCTGAACCTTTATGCACGCGTTAACCAATGCATTTGACGTATTTGTTATTATGTTTATTTGGTTGATTGCCAGTTTTAGTTAGGTTTACGCAAAAAAGGGTTTAGATGACCATTATTGGTTTTCTTATCTAAATCCGGAGTTTTGTAGATTTAATTGAATGTAATGGATACTTTGTATTCACGAGAACCTAGATCGTCTTTTGTGAGCTTACGAGTAGGTTGCTCATGAGTATTTTGGCATCATTTTTTAGAAGGCCATCCACAAGGGTGGTAGTAAATTTTAGAAGGCCATTTGCAAGGATGGTAGAAGATTAAAAGCTACGAGTCAAAATGTGGTAGAAGATAGAAGGGTCAAAGAAGGAAGGCAAAGAAGCGGGTGAATTGTAATCCGGGAGTTGTACAAATATTTGGGAACAATCCAAGAAGAATCAGCGTACATGGGTGGTACCATTGGATTCTTCTTCTCGAGCAATATAAAATCAACTACAAGAACACTCAAATTGATTTCCACTTCCAAGCCTCTTATATATCCTTGAATCTACAACCTATTAAATACTTTAACTACTTATTGTGAAGATAAATATTCTATCCTTATTTGATAGTAGTTTATAAGGGTGAATTTGACATCTCTTACAAAACCTCACTAATGACCCCTTTAGTCGAGAAATGACTAAAGATATCCCATTAATGGCATTGAGTAAGAAGAATCAACAAATTTGGTAACACTTTTAAACACTACACCGTGTCTAAGCATTGAACCAATTTATGCATATACACAAGATTGGTTAAATACGTTCAACGTTTATAGACCTCTCCTATTTGCTACACAAAATTAACCTGACAAAGAATTCAACATCATCACATTCATCTATCACTTATCAAATCATGAACACAATTAGAAGCTCTAATTCATGCTCTTGGATTTCATATCAAAAGAAGGGAAAATTAGCTAATTTTTCCCAACCTTAACAATCAATCATACAAGTAATTCATATACTCAAACTTCCAACAATATTAAGGAATTCAGAAACCAACATTCAAAGTTCCATAAATGCACAATAGCTATAGCATTAAATAAACAAAAAAGTTCTTAAGACATTGGCTTGGATGCCTTAATATCAATTGCTCACAAGATGAAGTTTAGCTACTAGAATTCATACTAAACATCAAAATCAAATCAAACATAAATTCAAGATGAAACTAAGATGGAAAATAAAGAGAACTAGGGTTTTTACTTGAAGAAATTGGGAATAAGAAGAGAGGAAAGAGAAAAGGATAAAGTGTGCTATTTATAGTACAAGAAAAAGTACAATTAATTCTAGCCACTCGTCCGTCACGACTCACGACCAGGGCGTCGTGACTCGCAACAGTTGCCAAAAAGAACATTTAATTTTATTTCTTCTTCTTGTCTTCTAGCTTCCTCTCCACTTCATTTCTCTTAAAGTCTTCAAGTCTTCAAAAGATGAACTTCATGGCCTTCAACGGTCTTCGGTCTTCAAGTCTTGATGTTATTGCTCCGTCACACAAAAGCCACCAGAAGAGTCATAAGAGCGTAAAAATCGCTCTTAGCTCTCCTAAGAAAATTTCAAGGTTAAAAACAAGCTCTAGATGACAAAAGAGCCCAAAAGTGATTCCAAAAAGTCCCAAAATGTGCACATAAAATAGACACATCAAACCTCCCCTCACTTGAACCTTTCTCCTCGAGTAAGAAAAGATTCAAGAATGAAAAGAGATCCACACATCCAAATCCTAAAATAGTATTCCCACAAATTGATACCTCACAAAACTCTTAATATCACAAATCCAAAAATTAAGCTCAAATGAGAATTCACACACAACCACGGTTCCTAAATCTACCCAACCATATCACTTATCAATTCACTAATACCCATAAAAACATCTCTAAGTCCAGAATCGATAATCCAAAAATCCAATGGCATCAAATGAAGTGAAAACCATATAAAATGTTCAAATACATACTTCACTTCATACCAATATATCAACCCAAAAATGAAGCATACCAAGAATCAAGATTTTTGCACCTTACTCTGTTTTCCCCTCTAAGTTACCCAATCCTAAGAAGTTCCATGATGTTAGGCTACTCGATCCATCCATATGTCAACCGCAACCTTATGACTCCAACGCCGACAAATGACTAAAATTGTGACCCATTTTTTCCCTCTCTTTCTATCATTTTACATAGGAGCCCTTTCGAGTTTTCATCCTAACTACACATCATGTTTCTTTGGCTCACATCTTACCCACACATTTAGCCTCTCATTTTTTCCTAGGCCACTCTTTTGGGTTTTCGGCCTATCTGGGCCCCCAATGTTGCCTAGATTCCCCTCTCGGGTTTACAACTTGGCAGGTTTGCTTTTTCTTTTTTTCTTTTTTTTCAAAATTTTCAAATTTTCATTTTTTTTCTCATTTTCCCGTGTTTTTCCAATCAAAAGTGGCAAAAAAACTTTCTGCATGTCGAAGGTATTAAAAGCATCTGAATACATCAAAACAAAGCATCCAAAAACATCCACAAGCATTCAAATCTAAATCATCCAAAAGAAAACAATAAATTCTAAATCCCCTCCCTACATTTAAAATACTACATTGCCCTCAATGTAGGCAAAATAGGGCAAACACACAAATCAAAGTAAGGGAGTGTAAAAATGCTCACAATCACTACAGTGAGAGGAAACTGCCATCTCCTGAGTAACTTCGATACTAGGCCACCCAATCCTCATTCCACTGATACCGCTCCCTAGACCTCGCTGCCCCGGGATCCAAAACCGGGAGACCATACAAGTATGCCTACATGTCCCAGACTCTGGATGAGAGCTAATAAATCTTGTCCTCCATCTCAATAAGGCTTCACGATATAAATGAGTTGTGGTCCTGGAAAATGCCCTGCAGTGGGTAGTAAAAGTCTGGGGGTGGTTACTAAAACTGACTGTGAACATGGCCCTGCTATATCAGCTCGGCATGTTGCTGCGCTGGAGTGAGGTGCATTCGGTGATGAAGGCTGGTTAAAGGGAATGCCCCTCTCATCAGTCTGCACGGGCAAGTTCTGAAGCTCTCGGTCGAAAACTTTTTTTTAACTTTGCATCTAGCTCTATGGCCAAGTCAGTCATTGGGGTGTCCATCTTTAGCTTTGTCTGATGGGGCTGTAGGAGCTTCATGAATGTAACACCACCAGCCCCATATAACCAATGGAATGCCCTAGGGTCAGTAGTGGCCTTGATAAGGTGGAATTGGCTATCTGGGCCAATGTGATGCGGTAGATTCACCCCTACCTAGACGCTGAAGGCCTTTAGGAGTGGCGATGTCCAACTGCTCTGCGAGGAAGGTGATCATGCCCCCCATCAAAATCTTGCCTTGTCCTTCCTAACTGTATCTATAACCCTCGTAACCCACAAATCTTCCCTCCTCTCATATCATGTCCCCTCACTAGTTAACTCCTATAAGAATCAGATCTCGTCGTTTGTCACATTCGTCGCTTCAGCCGGAAAGAACAAAGCGGTCGACGAGAGGCAATGCACGAACGGCTGGGTAGGGTGGATGATAACATTGTTCTTATCCCTCACACTGTGCACCTTCCTAGTAATTGTTTGTCAGAATAGGAAGTTCTCCTTAACCTGTGGGTCTTCCTTAACCATGTGAAGCCCAAGGCCAGAATAGCACCTAGCATATACCAAACCAAATAAATTAACCTAAGTAGAAGGATGATTGTCACCCATGATTATACAAATGAGACCATAACCTAGAAACAAATGGACCACGATCAGCGAAGATCACGGTGATCACCAACTATAAATAAATGATTAGAACGACAGGACATGTAATGACATTTGTCTAGATACTGTTCATACATGGATCATACTCTAATTAAGCATCGGAGGTGGATCCTGAAGACTTCCCCGGGACCCTATTCTGATAATTTCATGAGGCCAGCACGGAACACTGCATTGATTCCAGATATTATGTTGATCCGGAAGGAATTTTTTCATCAGTGGTGCCATCTGAGGGGATTAGATTTTTCTTTTTAGCATCAAGAGGAGACCAAGTTTCATACCAAAAAAGATAAAAGAAATATGTTCAGAAGTAGCACAATGTAAAAATAAATATGACGAGTAGCCGCAGGGAAAACAGATGATGAATGGCCATAAGAAAACTCAAGATTGATGAAGCTAGTTGTAGAACAAACTAGAAATCCTCGAATAGGCAGGATTGGATGAAAGCGGGAAAGCAAACCAGACTTGGTCACACCGCACTAATACATTGCAACATTAAATCATCATAACTACAGTACATTTACATCCAAGTACACTTCAAAATTAACAACCTTGCACATAAAGGAATTATTGATAAATATGTGGTAACATGCTTTATTTCATAGAGATTAAAACAACATCCAAGCTACAAAACACCGATAAAATAACATTTTGTTTTGGGATCTAGTAACCCAAAATGAAAATTGAATACAAAGAAATTTTAGAAATTTGATACTCATATTAATCTATCGGAATACATTTTGAAATACTGCACAATTTTAATAGGAAAATTCGATACTAAATAACTAGCTTCTAAATTGTGAACTACCTAGATTATAGAGTTGGGTGGTGAAAGAAAAATTGATAGAGACAAGTCTTAAACTCCAATCGAGGTGTTAGATTATCATCCAATTTACGATCATGTCTCGTACTCCATAGTGCACCCCGGTTGTGGGTGCACCAACCAGAAAGTAGGCAAGTTTGCAAGTGAATGATGAATTTCTATAGATAATAATTGTTCTCCAACAATACTCTACCCCATTCTAGCATAGCCAACCCCACGCCTGAAGAGTACCAAGTGTGTTCGATGACTATGCAGCTTATCGTCTCCTTAGAATCAAGACACTGTAAGTTTAGGTTTCTTCTCGCATCAGTTTCTCTTTACCCCTCTAAAAGATGGTAGAATTGATGGAGATTCACCATTATCCTCAATCCCCTCATTCATTGATCTCAATCGCCGATTCTAGACAATACACTACCAAAGGCTTCAATAAACATACAAATAGTTCATAGTAAATAACAAAAAATACAATGCACACTTACAGCCCGCATGAGATATCCTAGGAAATCCAGTAAGGGGTGTTACCCGAATTTATGTCACCGTCAATAAAAATGATCTCTCCAAATAACTCACTAAATACGGATTACCACAAAACCTGCAGGGCCTCTCGCACAAAAAATAATCACTCCCCCCCCCCCCCGAATCCCACACCATGTTAGCCATTATCATGTTATAACGTACGCACATCCACAATACAAATTACACTATTAATCCAAAACTAAACAACAAAGTTAGTCATACACAAAATCAATTAAGGGTATCCTTTGGTATAGCACTTTATATAGAAAGAATATGAGCATAGAAATAAACAAAAAAGATTAAGATAATGTATCTAAAAAATTGCGATTATCTGCCTACCCACTACCACCTTACACACTACCCTAGCATTGAAAAATGGAAAATTCACATGTAATTACCCCGATAAGTCAAAATGACCAGCCCACATGGCATTATTTTCTCCTAAAACCATTCTCACTACTAGTCAATAAGTAAACACTAAAATAGACCCTCTGAATTTCCGGACGCGACACAAGTAGGAAAATCACCTATGGATTTGCTCGGTAAGAGAAGAAACTACCCACTAACAAAGGGAAAAGGATAAAGAAGCTTCACATACTGCTAGAAAATCTCTAGCCTCACGACACAAGCAGACATCCCACCCCATTTACTTAAACCAAAGATAAAGAGAATATTGCGGCTTTGCATAAGTTTGGAAAATCAATTTCCATGCAACATAAGAACGATTCACCCCCCCCCCATATCACCAGACACAATACAAATTTTTACCATGGAGAGGGGATATATCTTTGCATATGTATGGAAAATCTCCATCCTCGCAATATAAGCGTACCCCGACCCATTTTATAACTGATAAAACATCCACCTCCCATACATCCAAAAAAAATTAATAACCATATGAAGTATCAAATATTTTTTAAAATCATTACAACTAAGATGAGAATTACATTAACAAAATAAAATAGTAATGCAAACTAAGATAACTAATGACCCATTCCTTTCACAATTCCAGTTTTTTCATCTAGGATTTCCTCTAGTTTTTACCGCATGTGTAGATAAATTTCATCTCGTGTAGATCCAGCACCTTCCATACGATGCTTGTGCTTCACATAATAAGACTCACGGTCAATAATAGGTCCACATTCAGATCTACCTAGCTACATACTCATCAGATATGCTGAATATGCACAAAGCTCTAGGCCCCGCTTCAAATTAATTACTTCCTCTTACAAACAGGAAACGCGGTCTTTCTAACACCTCTCATGGATATTCTTACGTAGAAGCTCACCAATCCCACCATGAAGTTAGTATTAACTTTGTAATGACCTCTTAGCATTCCATCCAATTCTTGACACCTTCATTTCAGCCGCACATAGCGAACTTTCCGAACATCAAGTTGGCCATCTACTTTCTCATTTTAGTTAGAAGTCCAGTTGAGAAATCACATTCTTAAACACAAACCTGCACCTCAATCATCAATTGGCTGAATTTAGTCTCCAATTTTCCCTTACGTTGAACGATTTCATCAAGATATTCAGCTTGCTTCAACAATATATCTTCCAATCGATTACTTTCCCTACGTTTCCTAATTAAGCACTTTTGCCACTCATATTCATGTCACATAACAACTGTTAGCTCTCACTTCGAACTTGAAATCCCTGCCTAGCCTTTGAATGTGAAATCTCTGCTCAAATAGATGAGCATCATACTTATGCAAAAATGAAAATTTATGTTGCATTTGTTGTTTCCACGAGCCACTAAAAACTCCGTAAACTCAATCTAGATCTAGCATACATTGAGTAATCTCATTAGTTATTTCAATTTGAGATTCATACACATGAGGAACGCTATTAAGAATCATTCTAGGTAATCCAGTACACAAAACTAATGCTTTAGGTTGAACACGGGCCACAGAGTCCCTTACAGATGGTTTCCCTGCCTATATACCATAAATACAAATATAAGGACAGATCCAAATAAAAATAATAATATATATTCAAAGATATTATATAGAAATCTAACCTAAACTAAGAATAACGATCTACTCTAATTTAGAATAATAAAATTCACCCTCTTCAACATACTTATCAGCACAACCAACACTCCTCATTTCAGCCCCAATTGATTTCGCACAGCAGTCCCATCCCATTGTGCGTCATTAACCCTACAAGAAGTAGACAGAACCCTATTCCGGTCAATATCTCACCCCTTCAATTCTACCAAAGTGGGAAGTGTAACCATTTTCTCTAGTACCTAAATTAGTCAAAAGTTTTCACCACTAACCCGCTGAATTTGGAGAAATCCATCATCAATAATAGCCCGAGATATCTCTAATGCCTCTTCCAAAACATGTGCCTCACTCAAACCAGTAACCTCTAACTCGGGGATTTGCTTACGAAGACGAAGAAAAACCTCACATCGCCCAACCTTTGCCATTTTAACATACATATATTTGAATAAACAATGAAAATCTTGAGTACCCACAAGTTTGTTAACCAATACAAAGGGATAGCCTGGACAAGAAGAACAACTCTATTTTAGAGCCCTAAGCTCCTCTCATAGGGATACAACAATTTCATCCCTCTCTTTAGAAATAGCAAGCAACCTATCCACTCTATCTCTAAATCTATTGTTGAATGATGCCCTTGGAGAATCTATCAATGCCAGTCGCCTTTTCAATTTCTTCACTTTGTTGGCACACTTAACACCATGTTGAGTAACCCTAGTTAATGCCTCACCAACCTATGACATTACACTTAAGTTAATAACATAGGTTTAAAACCCCAAAAAAGTTGTTTAGAAAACAAACATACCTCTCTTGTATAACCATCAACCAGAGTTAAACCACGGGAAGTCTTGACAGTCAAAATAGTCACGATGTCTTGCGTTTTATCAACTTAGGAGGACCCTTGTTAGATTTATAGCCATTATTGATCTTACAAAGGACTAACCTACATCCATTTCATGTAACCTATAGTAAGCACTAAACAATGACACACTGAAATCAATGGCATTTTTTTGACACAAACATTCAAAACCCATCGATATAGCTACACCCTGAGGATGTATCTGAGCAATATCAACACCATAAGCCTCCAAAACACTCATAAAATTATCTGGTACAGAGTGACAAACCATATTGCAACTGGTGTGAATATACACTAAACATATCAGGCGGCAACCTTATCACAATATCCCTAGTAGGGGGGAATCATAATCTCATATGAAGATAAACAAGAATGATACCTTTTTAGCAGCTAAATCATCTAAAGTAAGAACATTATTGCAATGCAACAATTTTAACAAGATATCCAAAAATATACAATCAGATAGATAACAGCTAATACACTAATGGTTGGTTAAATTATGAACCATTTTTATATTTGAAAAATTGCCCTACATTCTCAATCAACAAACAACGACCTCCCCAAAAATAGGTAAGCTTAAATGCAGTTATACTTTCTCATTTTTTATCCAAGCAGCTAATGCATACTCCGCTACCAATATCTTACTATCCCTTCCTAAAAAATACATCCAATAACATTGCTACCATAATTTTTCATCTTTTTCCAACATTTTAATGAATTACGACAGCTCCATACACAATAACTCCTTAGCTAGGTGGTTTATGGTGTAAACCTCCCATAACCATATGAAGCCCACAATAAAGATAGAACATCGAGCCCAATAAACCAGATAAGAAAATCTCTCGCTTAGAATGGAAAGAACCTCATCGGGTCATCCTTAACCATGCGAAGCCGAAGGCCATAATAACACCTCGCATCTATCGAACCAAATAAGTGAACCTAAGTAGAAGGATGATTGTTACCCACGACCATACAAATGAGACTACGACTTAGAAACACATGGACCACAATCAGCGAAGATCATAGTGATCACCGACTATAAATAAATTATATGAACGACATGACAAGTAATAGCATTTTTCTAGATACTATTCATACATTGGTCATACTCTACTCTGTAGGTTTCATGAGGCTAGTATAGAGCATTGCGCTGATTCCAAATATTATGTTACCCTAGAAGGAATCCCCCGCATCACTTGCAATCACGAAAGGGACATAAGAATCACTTCTCATGACCAAAGGCATACTCTATAAACTCATCCACAAAAACAAAAACTTCACCGTTGAACCTACTAATGTTGGCATACACATGATTACTCATCTTGATGGCACAATACATCTCTACAAATTAATGAATGTGAAACAATTATAGTTCCACAATGTCCACTTTTGCTCTACAACTAATTCTAATCATGCAGCATCAAGTTAAAATCTTTAACATACAATGTCACATTACTACATCCTAAACTTATCCTACAATATTATGTTCATAAACAAAGAATTAAGTGCATTAACAGTTCTACCCAAGAAACTCACTTCATAACTTCAATGACAGACACATTAACATAATCAAACACACAAAATAAATATGGCTACAAATCATTTCTATCATATTCCATCATCAATAAAAAAACTTAATAAAATAAAATGGTACCTTTAAGGGTCTTCATTGATGAGCATTCAATGTCTTCTTCCTCTAAAAAAACCATTAACGAAGCATCTCTCCTAAAAATCCACCTTTAACCCGCCAAAAAAAGAGTAGGTCAGAATTGAATGTACTTCTAGCACCGGTATATTATCCCTGATACCGGTGCAAGTTATTTTTCCACCAATTTACCCACAAAAAATATAATTCCAGGTTATATGCACTGGTATTAGCACTGGTATATATCATTTAGACAAATATTGGTGCAGGAAAATGACCATTTCTGACAGTTTCTTTCATAGGCACCGGTATGTGGCATCAGTAATCTGAGAACTGGTGCTGGAATTATTCATAGGTACCGGTATTTTTGTTTATTAGCCCCATAAGTTGTGTATATGTTGTTCTGAGCACCGATTTTACACTGGAGGTGCTGACATACCAATACATGTGTACCTATTTTCCAGTAGAACTTTCAATTATGACTAAAAAGAGTATGAAGAATTTTAAGAACATGTAAATATGGTATAATTTGCCTCTATGGTTTCAAAATAATGGGACTCTTGATAAAATTTCCCAAAAACAATTTGATTGTGAAATCTCTTGTAGAACATAATTTATCATTTCGTTATACAAATGAGTGATTATGTTAAAGTAGTAATAGAAATTTCTTAGTTTTAATTGAATTGTTAAATGAATTTGCTCCAATTGTTCAAGAGCATGTACATTTTATTACTAATTATGATATTCACATTCATCATCTTGGTCATAATATCCAAAATGGATTAACACTTATGTTTGGTTCTGCAATCAAAACTAAAATTATTAAGAAGATGGATTAAGTAAAGTATTTTTAAGTTATACTAGATTATAATCCTGATGTTAGCCACCAAGAGCAAATATCTTTAATATTAAGGTATGTTGATTTTTCTTCAAAACCTGTGATTATTGTGGAGTATTTTTTTAGGATTTTTAAATGAGAATGATACAAATTTTCAAGGGTTTTTTTATGTTTTACATAAGAATTTAGAAGATCTTGGTCTCGACATAGATAATATATGAGGACAGGATTATGATAATGTAGCAAATATGGAAGGAAGACATCAAGAAGTGCAAAGAAAAAACTTTTCGATATAAAAATCCTAAAGCATTTGATACTCCTCCTGGTTAAGATAATCTTAATTTGTTGTTTTGTGACATGGCTAATGCTTGTGATAAAGCTAGGGACTTTTTGGAACCATTCAAGGAATTTACTATGCAATATTTGCACATTCTACAAAAAAGGTGAATATTTTAAAATATAATGTTAAAGGATTGACACCTAAGTCATTGTCATCTACTCGTTGAGAAAGTCGTGTTAAAAGTGTTAAGGCCACATGATTTCAAATGATTGATATATATATATATATATATATATATATATATATATAT
>JAULKM010003863.1:0-15232 GCA_032355605.1 Rubia tinctorum | reverse complement strand
TGTAAACCTAGCTAAATCTAGCAATCTTACAACAAAAAAATAACAAAAGAGATGTTAAATGCTTCAGAAAACACATGAATTTGACGTCTCATCACTATAAAATTGACTAAAACAACTCCCAATCGAACCAATGGTTCTTATGCAGTGGTGTAAACAATTTATATGAAAAAAGATAAGTTTTGGAACAATCGAAAGCTTGCACGACCTATGTAGCTGGTACAATTCATGTAGCTTGCACACCCATGTAGCTTGCATGATCTATGTATCTTGCATGGCCCCTGCCAACCCAAATTTCCAAATAGACTAAGTATGGGCGCTGCCCACGTGCTTTTGTGTAACCCCGCACAATCAAAGAAGGAAGAACCAACACTCTGATCAGCGGCCCATGCGCTCAATTTGTCTGAGAAAGGGCCACCAGTCTGCGACATGCGTGGTTTTGTGCAGGTCATATGTCATGGATAGTGTGCTTTTACACAGCCCATGCTGATGCAACACCAGGCTCCGCACTAGGCGCAGCACCAGGGGTAGCATGACACCAGGGCACTAGGGGTGGCCTTAGGGTTTAATTAGGGGTTTTTCCAAACTTGGACCTTTAGAAGCCCATTTATCTTCTTCTATAAGATGAACCTTGCGTCTCCTAGGATTTAACAAGTAGGCATAATGTAGATTTTACTTTTGGTAGGTAGGAAGGAAAAGGAGAATTCTCTCTCTCTAGAGTTCTTCTTTTCTTTTCCTTCTCTTTTCTTCTCTTTTCCTTCTCTTTTCTTCCCTTTTTTTCTCTTAGTTTCTTAGATCCATGGCATTTAACCCAATGAATTTCATGGATTTATTAGTAGTAAAGTAATTAATTTACTTGGGGATCTAATTTTTATCCATGATTTGGTAGATATTTTATGAGATTCTGGGTCTCCTTATCCTTTTATGTTTATGAATATCATGCTTGATTTAATCTTTACGTTCTTGTGAAATGCATTATATGTATGCTATGATACATAATAGTTATATGTTTCATATATAGGGCTAGGCTTGTTGTCATGGTAGTGTTCGGTTAGGATATGAGGGATTGCTAGTCTTGGCTATGTGAGTGTGTGTGCATAAGCCATATGCAGCAAATCCACATAAGTTTATGCCGAATTTTGACTTGGTCATGAATCCCAATAGACAAAGTATGATAGTTTTTAGCAACTAGGGTTTCAATGTAGCAACCATTGTCATTTCAACCCAATAGTAGGTGGAATTAGACCTTAGAAAATCCCTAAGAGCTAAGAAACCCTAGCAGCCACATCAGCATGGGTCTTGCAAAAGTGCACAGCATGCATCGCACGGCTCATGCAAAAGAACATTGGCTGCAGACTGGAGGTCCTCCACAAGCATAATGAGTGTGCGGCCCACGTTGGGACTTAGTTTCTAATACACACTTCGTGGGGTCGTTAACCAACCAACCTTTCGGGAGATAGAATTTAACCCTCGAAGAGCTTAACAAAGATAGATATTTGTATTATTGCTCCCGTACTTACTACTAAACTACCAAGGAGTGAATAGTGGGAAGTCCTGGGTATTCCACAGAGATGTTAGGAATTTAAAGTTTAACTACGCAAAGCCGCAATCGAGTTGTCAATCCGATCTCGTGTTGGGAATAGTCAATATTGCAAAACAAGGTTTTGGGGTGTTTATCAATCAACTACAAGCATGCAAGAACAAGAGAGTAAACAATATAAAGCTAACACTTGACGATATTTGCGTTACATGACCGGTAGAATATTTCGATCTTAGATTCAATAAAATACAAGACGTATAAACCTATCCAAATACTTTTGTCACAAGGTGTGGTTGATAGTCAATACTTCCCCTTGTCTATCATGCAAAGGTGCTCTTGTCTTCTTCTATTGACACCGTCTCCATAATTAGAAAAGTATATCAATGTCCTGACCATTATGTATCAGTACTCTTCCTCGTAAAAATTTACATCATGGGTACTCCACTGTGAATGCTTCTCCCTAGGCCTATAGTGGCAAAAGGATTGGCATCTTATGATGACTATAAGGTTGCAATGACAAAGGTCGAATTATGCCAACCTTATTGCTACTTGATGTGCACCATTGTGCATGCATTATCTAATGCATTTGACATATTTATTATCATATTTCATTCGGTTGATTGCTAGTTTTAGTTAGGTTTACACGATAAAGGCTTTAGATGACCATTATTGGTTTTCTTGTCTAAATCTCGAGCTTTTTAGACATAATTGAAGTTAATGGACACTTTGCATTCACGGGAATCTAGATCTTCTTTTTTTATCTCATTAGTAAGTTGCTCGTGAGTACTTTTTATTATCTTTTTATAGAAGGGCCATCTGCAAGGATGGTAGAAGATATCGAAGGTCATTCACAAGGATGGTAGTAGATTGAAGGTCACAAACTCTAAAGCATGGTAGTAGATGGAATTAAGCCCAAGAAAGGTAGATTCAAAGTTCAAGAAGGCCAAGAAAGAAATGGAGGGATTATTTTCCGATGTCACATAGAGTTTTAGGTAATATCAGAGGAGAATCATCCCTTGAAGGTGGCACCATTAGATTCGTCTTCTCGAGCACTGTAAAATTAACTACGATAATTCCTAAATCGGATCAATGGCTCACCTGTAATGAAGCAAACTAGTTAGTCGGCCAAACCAGGCACGGTCGGCATCGACCACACAAGGCCAGCATGAGAGCAAGGCCTAGCACGGCCCATTCCAAGCGACACGACCCAGGTAAGGAGTCTTTGGCACCGCTTGTTCCATCCAACATGAGTCGTACCAAGCTCTAGCAAGAACCGCGCTCGTTATAGCCGGTCGTGTACCCCGAGTCATCCTTTCACTCCAAAAATCATTACGATCGACCATGCTCCAGTTATCTAACTATTCTGTTTAATAGGTTGCGGGTAAAAATAGTCAAAGTAGCAAACTAGGATTACCTTTGTAATCCTAGGGCCATCGATAAGACGCCTACTTCCTTTGCCTTTGTAGGCCTTGGGATAGTGTGTTTATAGTGTTCCCCCTGTGACTTAATCACACGGGGAAGAATCAGACCTGCACAATGAGCTAATACCATTGTTGCACACTCCTAGTTGTGGAGGTGAGACTGATGGAAGATTTTATACTCGCACCCCTATGTGACTAATAGGGGGGATTTTTACCATTTCCCGCACTACGTGATACAAACACTAGTATAAGATATAGTTCTTATATGTGATGAAATCAATGATCGAAATGAAATTAATCATGTAGCGCAAATATTCCCTAAGTGTTAGTTTATGTTGTTAATTCTTGTGATCATTTGCATGCTAGTAGTTGTTAGTACAAACTCCTTCCAAATGACCATTTTATCAACACATTTTATTCCTAACATGTGGTCGGATTGATGATCCGATCACGATTGTGTATAGTTAATATTACATTCCTAACATCTCTGTGGACGATCCTGATACTTGCCACACTATCTACCATTATAGTAGTAGGAACAAGAGCAATATACAAATTTTTATCTTTGACTCGTGGTCCCCTCTCGGTTATTAGTAGATCTCCCATGAATTAATGTAACGATGGGAGGAGGCGGGTCAAATTTTGGCGTCGTTGCCGGGGATGTTAGTTTAAAGGTGTAGTAGTTAATTTTCATAGCATATTAGTTGAGTAACTAGTGTTATTTTTGTTTTGTTTTTATTTTTGTTGGTTTTTCCTATTGAGCTTTCTTGCTAGTTTTCTGTTACTTCTAACCCTTTTTGCTAGTGTTGTTTTTAGTTTACCACTATTTTATTATTAGTTTATGGTACATACCCATGCTAAGAACTTGGGAGTTTTACATTGCCCAGCGGATTACACGGTTGGAAGACGATGAAGGAAGAGAAGATCTAGGTCGGAAGTTCCACAAGAATATGGTAGTTGTAGAGAAAGAAGAAATGGCAGAGGATAAACGCACTTTGAGGGAGTTGATGACTCCAAATTTTGAGAATAAACCACTTTGCATCATTTTCCCACCCTTACCACCCAATGTGACGTGTGAACTCAAGAGGGGTATGATCCACTGCTTGCCGACGTTCCATAGAATGGTCGGAGAAAATCCGAACAAGTATCTTTTGGAATTCAACCTAGCTTGTATCAACATGAAGCCGATGGGTGTCTTGGAGGAAGATTACAACCTGAAGGCATTTTCTTTCTCACTTCAGGACTCGGCCAAAGATTGGTTGTACTATCTCCCGCTCATTTTTATCACATCATGGATGGATATGAAGCGCAAATTTCCCTAGAAATACTTCCCAACTTTAAAGTTTGCGGGGTTGAAGAAGAAAATTTCTAATATCTGTGAGTTTTCTAATGAGTCCTTCTACGAGTATTGAGAAAGGTTCAAGAGGTTGTTGGCTAGTTATCCGTATCATCCATTCAAGGAGGGAGACTTGGTTTACTATTTATTTGAGGGGTTTTATGATGACGATATACATATGGTGAATGCCTCCTGCAACGGTTCAATTGCCAAAGGGATCACAAGGGAGGCAATGGCATTCTTTGAGGAGATGGCAAATGGAACAAGGCAGTTTGGTACAAGATCTAGGGCGAAGCCCGTGGAGGAACCATCTCAATCCCCTAAGTTAGAGGAACGAGTCCAAGCTCTTTCTTCCATGATGAAAGAGTTCATGAAATGGGGAGTTCAATTAGCAAAAGTGTGCGGCATTTTCAGCCTTGATCATCACACGGATGTTTGCCTGCAAGTGGTGGAAGATATAGAGGTCAATCCAAGGAATGTGAGAGCATTGATGTTAAGAAGCGGGAAGGAGATGTGTGAGTCCGAGAAGAAAGTCTTACAAGAGGATGACTTAGCTTTGGGAAAGCAACAAAACCAACTTGGAGGAGCAAGAATTGGTTGTGGAGGAACCCGTACAGGAACTTCCAATACCCGAAGCAAGGGTTAATCTCCCACTGTCCTTCCCTAATGCACTTAGGGGAAGGCCAAAGGTGATAACCAATGACGAGTATATCCGGAAAAATCTTCGAGAAGATTGAGATTAGTGTCCCGATCTTAGAATTGATTAACCATGTTCCCTCGTATGCTAAAATTTTTAAAGTTGCATGCACTAGAAAAAGAAATAAACCCCTTAGGAAAATAGGAAAAGTGAAAATAGATGGAGACAATGCTCTTAATCATATAAGGTTGCCTACAAAATGTGATGACCCCGACATGTTTTCAATTCCTCTTTAGATGGTAAATTGGTGAAAAATACTATGATTGATCTACGAGCCTCTATTAATGTCATTCCTTATTGCATTTATGATAACCTAGAAATAGGTGAACTTAAAAAAACTAGGGTAATCGTCTAAATGGCCGATCACTCCCAATCTAGTTATTGGGGACTAGTGAAGAATGTGATGGTCTGAATGGGTAATTTGGTGTTTTTGGCAGACTTCTGTGTCCTTGATGTAGCGCACGATGATGGTGCACCCTCAATTTTATTGGGGAGACTTTTTCTTAAAACATCAAGGACTAAGATTGATGTTCATTTGGGAACACTAACCTTAGAGGATGACATAGATAGAGTTGGTTTTGATAATTACAAATCTAAGGAAGATTCACCTAATCCCTCTCTTTTGTGTAAAGGCATAATCCTATTTGAAGAACATGCTCAACATGATGAATCTTGTGTGATTGAAAATGTTAAATGTGCTAATGAGATTCTTGAAAATGAGGAGGTGTTACCCGACATTGAAACCTTGCGTGCTCTATCTTGTATGAATGAACTGTGTAGTAATACACTTGTTGATGAACATGTATCTTTTGATTAAAGATGTTTTGCCTCTAATATTGTACACTAACTTGTAGCGGAAAAAGAAGCTGGTTAAGGAATTAATCACTCCTAAACCCCTTCCAATTCCCAAAATCAACAAGAATGTGTCTATGATTGAGAAAGATAGGCATATTTGGTATGTCTCTCCAACGATTAAGGGTAAGCCTAAGGTAATATTAAGACCCGTCCACAAGGACGTGGTTGGTGGTGTCAAAGATGGTGATTCCGGTGACCCATCAAACCATTCTTATTAGTTTTCCAAAAATGCATGAAATAATAAGTCGTGGGGATGACAATAAAAATATGGTGCTTCATGTTATAGTTTTTAAAAATATATATTTTTTCTTTTGAAATATTGGGAGTGAGTTAAATTTTTGTGGTGTTTTGGGGGAAAATTCATTCATCTATTTTGTTTGGAACAATGCTGCTCTTGGTTTTTAATGTTTTTGGATGCAGGTATGGAAAGAAAAAGTTGGAACGGAACAAAACTAGGGGGTCTCGTGCCAGGGCTCAACACGGTCCATGCTAAGCAATACGGGTCGTGCAAAGGCCCATCAGCACGAGGCCAATTTGGCTACCATGAGAGCGCCACGTGCCCGCCACGCATGCCCCGACATGAGGCCATTAGGCACCAGCATGAGGCTGGCTTGTGCCAGCATGAAGCTTCCCTGACATGGCAGGGTGCATGGGTCGACACGGATCCCACCATAGATCCGTGGTGTCTCCCTCCTAGAACAATTAAAACATATCCTACCCCCTACATAAACCCCCTCATTCCATCCCTCTCTACACCTAAACCCACTCTTCTCTCTTCCTCTCAAACTAACATAAACACCCTCTCACACTCTTTTAGCCATATCTCACTCAATTTTCATCCGATTCACCCCCACTTGGTATCAAAGTTTTTGTCTTTACAAGACCTATCTAACCCAATAAAATTTACCCTCATAAATTGCACGAATTTTCCAATATTATTTGAAGAACAGCTCGACTTTTAATTGAGTTTTCTCCCAAAAAATCAATTTTTTATCCTTTCCGGGTGTTGGAGTTTGTTTGATATGACCTAGGAGGGATCCCACAAATTTCTTGAGCAAATATTTCACCACATTTGGCAATTGAGGTACTTGGCCAAACACCCTTACTCTTTTGAAGAAGTTAGAGTTGTGAACTTTTTGCGGTTTGATTAATTGCATGCTTGAACGTTTTGGTGGTTGTTAGATATTATTCTGTGTTGGGGGTGTTTGGTGAAGGCTTTGCTATATTTTGTCTATTGTTAGTGCTGTATTTTTGGATCCATCGTGTTTCGTAGACAGAGAGGAGAACCTATTGCACCCTTTATAGTATTGACTTCCCTCACTTGGGAACAAAAAGAGAGGTGGGGCCTCCTAGTAGAGGTCCCTATTCAAGAGACTAAGTTTGTAGATGAAGAGACCCTTAGGGCAACATTGAGCTTTTCTTGGTGCTTCCAACTTTTCCATTTGTTATATGCATTGGAGACAATGCATAAATTAAGTGTGTGTGTGTGTGTGTGTGTGGGGAGGGGGGGGGGAGTTGGAACACCTCTATTGTTGCACCTCCTTGCTTATGACTTAGCTCATGATTGTTGTTGGGATGATTGTTTGGATGACTGTTTCTTTTTCTTGTTTTTGGTGTTTCCCCATTTGGATGTTGAACTTTTTAGTTTTTTTTGTTGTTTTTAGGTGTGGGGACACCTTTTGGTAGTTGTATTTGGGGGTGAGTTTTGAAACTTTAGTGGTGTAATTTTATTCTTTTAACAATCTTTTTGTAGTATGAAACCTAACTTTGGGAGATTTTGTGCAACAAAAATGAGAATATATATTTACCAGGCTAAGTTGGAAACCCGAAAGGGAAATTTAGGCAAAATGGGAAGAAATCCCGGATAGATTGAAAGGCCTAGATAAAAATGAGAGGCTAGATCCGACTAGGTTGAAAAACCTAGGCAAAAATGAGAGGCCGTGTGGAAAAAGGTGAGATGGTGAGCTCAACATGTGTGAATGCTAGGATGAAAACCCGAAAGGGCTCCTAAGAAAAATGAAAGATATTGAGATAAAACAGAAACTAAGTAGAGGATTCTTCGTAATTTTCCTTGGTTGTAGCTAAGTTGAGAATCTCGAGTTATCCTTAGTTACAACCAAGTCGAGGATCTTGTGGATTATCATTGGTGGTTTTTTAGGCAACAACTCTTTAATTTCTTTTGGCGAACTATTCGGGGGAGTAAGCTAGTTCAACACTTATCTTTTGTAGCTACCTTTTTCTTCAAAATATTTTGGGGGTGGTTAGGTTGCTTTAGCATCTTTGGGGAGTTTTAGAGTTGTGAGATTCGTACTTCTTTGGGAGAACTAGGGTAGCTTGGGAATAAGTTGAATGTATTGGTTAACTTCTTTTTGCATGCTACATTTCTCTTAGATCTTTTCTCATTTTTGTTTACTCAAGGATGAGTAAAGGTTTAAGTGAGAGGGTGAGGGTGAGGGATTGATGTGCACCATTATATATGTGTTAGCTAATACATTTAACACATTTATTATCATCTTTTGTTCAGTTGATTTCTAGTTTTAGTTAGGTTTACAAGATAAAGGCTTTAGACGACCATTATTGGTTTTCTTGTCTAAATCCCGAGTTTTGTATATTTAATTGAAGCTAATGGAGACTTTGTATTCACGGGCACCTATATTTTCCTTTTTTTAAATCTCATTAGTAGCTTGTTCTGAGTACTTTTTATTATATTTTGTAGAAGGCCATCTGCAAGGATGGTAGAAGATATCGAAGGCCATTCACAAGGATGGTACTCCAAAGCATGGTAGTAGATAGAATTTAGCCCAAGAAAGGCGGATTCGAAGTTTAAGAAGGGCAAGAAAGAAATGGAGGGATCGTTGTCTGAGGTTGCAAGGAGTTCTGGGAAAGATACAAGGATAATCAGCCCTTGATAGTGGAACCATTGGATATTTCTGCTGGAGTGCTCTAAAATCGACTATAAGAACTCCTAAATCGGATCAACGGTTCACCCGTAACGAAGCAAAAAAGTCAGTCGACCGAACCAGCCACAGCCGGTACGGACCTCACAAGGCTAGCACAAGAGCAAGGCCTATCATGGCCTATTTCAAGCGACACGGCACATGTTAGGAGTCTTTGGAATGGCTCATTTCATCCAAAACGGGTCGTGCCAAGCTTCAGCATAGATCGTGCTCTTTCTGACCGACCATGTAACCCGAGTCATCCTCCGAAAATTAGTTAAGTATGGGAGCAGACTGTTCTGTTTTACACGGATCACACTGTTTCAAGTAACCAATGCCAAGACCGGTCAACAAGGTGCGAAGAATGATATGTCTCATGCCACGATACTAAGAAAAATGAGGTTCCAGCCGATGAGATAGGATGCGGATGAAAAGGAGCCAAAAAATGGAATGCGCCGGCACAAGAGGTTACAACCCGTGCCAAGGTCGAAGGCCTGCACCGGCCTTGACACATCTATCTACTACCACGTGTTTGACTCGTGGCCTTCGGTCTACTACCATCCTTGCGAATGGACTTTACAATATACCACCATTCTTGCAAATGGCTTTCTAAACAGTTTGAAGTGCCTACGAGCAATCTACTAATAAAAGCTCCCAAAAATGGATCTAAACGCTCGTAGGGACATAAAATCCATTAGGTCTAAAGTAAGGTACAAAATGAGGGATTTAGATATGAAAGCCACAAACAATCATTTAAATCCCTTGTAATGTAAACTCACCTAAATATAGCAATCTACCACACAACAACTTCATTGTTGGCTCGTATATCCATCAACAACTTCATTGTTGGCTCGTCGAACTAATCAACACATTTAGACTCCACTATATTTTCCATCTCAAAGTCCATATAAAAAAGTAGAGTTGAACACTAGCACGATCGACTCTTTCCTCTCAATGGCTTTAGGTAATGATACATTATACCATGAACTTTGAAAGTATAAATGTCACCTACATTAGCAGTTAATTCGCAATCATAAGCAACACTCACAATTGTAAAGCCCAAGTTATTGTTTTAGGTCGAACATTTTCTGAAATGGACTGATTGCGTCGTCTCATCCACAAAAAGAGATCTCAAATGGTCAGAAATCGACACTGCTGGTGAGAAATTTCACTCGGGAATAAAAAATAAATTGGTCTCTCCTTTAAATCTTTTTGCTTTGTAATACAATTGACAACTACATGCAATGTTTGAGCAGAAACTGGAACATCAACTCCCAAAGCAATATTTTTAAACTCTCTTTTTCTGTCCACCTAAAAGAAAAAATAATATAAAAACAAAGATCATTAAATAAATCCTTAACTACATTTTGTTTACACCCAATGGTACAATTTTTTTAGATACACAAACCACATGGGAACTAATTTTTTTTCTAGCTAGGTCTGAGATGAAAAAAAAATTAACCTACTAGGGTAGAAATTATTCCAAAATTTTTTTTCTTCGTTTGATGTTTCTAACATTTTTACTGAACCGAATGAATGATAAGGGTGTAAAGGGACAATAAATACCAAAGAAGAAAAATTATATGGCACTGGAAATGCTAACAACGATGAAGTAAATAAACTAACATCACGTTGATTCAAGACTAGATATTCAATACTAATTAATGTACCCCAAAATAATATTTTTCTCTAATATAAATTTTGCACGGGAAAGTAAAGAGGAGTACCATGGATAAATATAAAACAGACCTCTGGAGAGAGTGAGCACAATCCGAACCCGTTGAGAACTCATACTAGTAAAGTCAATATTTGGTAAATGAGAATTAGAAGAGGAGGCTCCCGCAGACTGGATATCGTTATAAATACAAACCAAAGAACTTCCCTACGAAAAAATTTTATCCAAGGAAAAACCAGTCACTGAGAAAATGAATTTATTGCTCCTTTAACCTACATTCAATGATCATACATGGTTGAATAAAATATCCCCAAATGAAAATAGTTTAAGGGGCGTTTGGTTGGGGTGAATCAGAAAAGGGAAAGGGAATCTAAGATTTTGATTCTTTTAGTTAGTGTTTGGTTTGGATTTTTTATCATTATCTTTTCCGATTTTTGGTTTTACAATTCTCCCATTTGGATGTGTTGTGGATGTGTTGTGATTCTCTAGTCTTACCCTTGGATTGGGATTCACCAACTTCCTTTTTCTAACGTATTCTCTACCTCTTCCTAGCATTCTTTCTTCATAAAACCTTCACGTTCACGGCCGTCCTCCATTTTCAAGCGATCCGTGAGCTTTATTTTCGCAGTTCCAAGACAAGATTATACTTTATATTTATTATCAAAATTGAAATTAATATTAATGATTATTATTTCAATGAAAATATTATAATTTTATTTTTCGACTTATTTATGGGTCGAATTTAAATAAAACTATAATTTTCATATGAATTCTTTTTTAAGCAAAAAACACACTTATTTTTTTAAAACTTTACACTGTGAATAATAGTTATATTATTTTATAATAAATGCTATTATTTTATAATTCTATAATATAAATTGTAATAAATTATATAGTAATTTTATACTTTAACTTAAATTAATTTAAGACAAATAAATTAATATAATTATTGTTTGAATTTTAAATTTTAATTATTTTTATTAATAAAATATTTATGTTGATGGATATCATACATTATGTAATATTTTCGATTTGCATCGATTTTATGTTTTTTGAAAAGATGTTGAATTTCATTTTTTTATATCCTCTTGACGTCCATTCTTAAAAGATTTACCTATGTGGTTTTTTAAACATCATTATAAGCACATTTTATATTAAATGAATTGTATATGATGAACTAGAGATTTTTAAATTAATTTATCATATGTGATTTACAGATATTTTTAAAAAGATATGAAAACTAAAAAATATGTAAAGATGACGATATGTAAATAAAATACTTACTGCAAATTGTAAATAGAATTACATTTTTTAATCACATAAGACATATTATAAGTTAAAGATGATGAAATTCAAAATTTTATATTATTATTGTTTTATAGGAACTAGATATGACAATACTTCAAGAAATATTATATATTTTTTTAGCATATTTGATCCTTGTAAATAATTTGTACGTATATATATAATTTTTTATAAACAATGCTTGAAATTAATATATTTTCCCAGTGTGAACCAAACAGTAAAAAAGGGATGAGGGAGAATTTTATTCTCTTTCCATAACTGAACCAAACAAATTTAAAAAATTAAGGCCATTCCTTTTCTTTCTATTCATTTCTCTTTCTTGATTTCTTTCCCTTTCCCCACTTGAACCAAACGGCCCATAGAAAACACTTACACTACTGGTGTTAAGATGTTGTTCTCTCCTTTGCCTAAATATTTCATTTTTCCCGTGGGGTATCATAGCACAAGTCTTTCTTTTCTTTGCATTATGATCTAGGTGAGAGGATGGTTTCTCAATTTTAGTCCTAAAGAACTTGGTAGATTTGGTCCATCATTAGAGGAAGTATAGTCAACCATAGTAGAAATTTTACTTGTTTTTGTAACTGGTTTTGCATGTCATCGAGACATCGGCGGAACTAGGGGGCGAGCCGGTGCGGTCGCCCCCAAACTCCGGTGACTGAGGAGTATATATGAACTCCGCTCCTGCCCCGGCCTTCCTAGCCCAGCCCCGCCCCAACCCCACCTAACCCCGCCCCACCCCTGCCCTGCTCAACCCCGCCCCGCCCCTCCTGAAAATATGGTCTAGTTCCGCCACTGCATCGAGAGATTAGTAAAATTAAAAAAAGCAATGGATCTGCAAAACTGAATTCTCTCACGTCTTTATATCTTTCTCAATTTTTTTAAAAAAATAAGCTTTGCATCAGTAAATAGGACTTGGATAGTTATCAATTTTTATACCAAAGGCATGTGGATGCATATTACTAATCAAGGATTGAATGTATACTATATCTCTTTGATTGCACATCACTAATCAAATCCTACGTTTTCAACCTACCATCACCAATCAAATTCTTCCTCTTTATCCCACGGCCTCTAAACAAATTTCTCGGCTGCACATTCCACTTTTACAATCAGGCAAGTGGCGTTAAAAAAAATAAAAGGTGTAGAAACACAAATCAACAACCACTTCTGCCATTACTAACCACATCCCTCGACTCTATATTATTATTGTTTTAGAATCTAATGCACATTGTTAAAGAAGCAAATGCGCTAAACACATATAAGCAACCACTCCTACGATGACCAATCAAATCCCACAGTTGCATATCACTATTTCACAATTAGGTGTACATTGTTAAAGAATCTAAGGTTATAAAACACAAGGGAAAAAAGAAAAGCATACCTGCAACATAGCGAATGATCTTCCACTGAATTAGAGACACGCTTTAAAGCGACTTGTTCTCTCCTCTGCTGTGACTTTTATTTTTTTCTCCTTCTTCGATAACTCAATGTAAACCTTCATTCTCTTTGCAATTTTATCTTATTTATTAGTTGATTCAATTAAAATATTTCAAAAATAACACAAATTAAATTTTAAAAAGTGGGGTATCAAGACAGAGATTTGTAGAAAAGAAGGATTTTTTGTTACCAGGATGCTAGTTTCTTTCACTGTCAAACAGTAGGTGGTTGTTGGCAAACAATACCCGCACAGTACTTGTACAGTGCTTAACCTTTGTAGTTGGAACACCAATCTTAAATTCAAGGTTTACTCTTGCAAAAAAAATCCGTCCCAATTTTTGAACCCTCACATGATGAAGAGGGAGGACAAAGAGCGAAAAACAAGTGGAACAAAAATTGCTCAAAATAGCGTCGTTTATCATAGCCACCATTTATGTGAATGTGCAAATACATGGTAGTGGAAACCGAAGAGATAATGATTGCGAGACATATGTGATACTCTGCGGCGGTGGGAAGCGAGTAGATAATGACAGCAAGGCAGGAGAAAAACTCTGAAAACAACCCCGCATGACCGTTGGGTCAACATCACGAACATTTGTTTATTTTACGCTAAGATGATATGAAGAGAGATGTCCAAGACGTTGGGAAGCAAGTAAATAATATCAGCAAGCAGGAGTGAAATTCTTAAAACAATACCAAATGATCGTTGTGTCAATAACCTGAATAATTTTTTTCCTTCTAGTTTCCGCTAAGATCAGATGAAATGAGATGACACTTAGGACCTAGCTTCCTGTCTATATTTTTACCTGACAAAAATTGATCATTTCCCAACAACACTGAACTCCGAGTCATCCCATTTAAAAAGTGGATTGTTATATCACGTCATGTATTTTACTTAGTTACGCCCTGTATATTGTACTAAATAAATACCTTATGTATTTTGAATATTTTTAAATCAATATTAAAATTAAATAGTTATTAATTATTAATTGTATTTAATGTTAACCAATCACAATTAAAAATGATGTTTAATGACAAAGTTTAAGAATGTGGTGGCGAAAGTTTGCCGGAAAATCTGGGCGACGACCGGAAAATTATGGCCGGAAAATTTTTGCCAGAAAATTTGGGTTGTGGCGGGAAAATTTTTGCCGGAAAATTTGGGCGGTGGCCGGAAAAATTTGGCCGGAAAATATGGGCGGCGGCCGGCCGCCCGTTCTCCCTCCCGTTCCGGTTCTTTCTCCTCTTCCCCGATCCAATTCCTTCTCCTCCCCACCGGTTCGGTTCCTTCTCCTCCCCACGTGTCCGGTTCTTTCTCCTCCCCACCGGTCTGATTCCTTCTCCTCCCCCGGTCTGGTTCCCTCTCCTCCCCTGGTCTTGTTCCCACTCCTCCCTAAATGTCCGGTTTCCTCTCCTTCCCATGTTCCGGTTCGCTCTCCTTCCCACGTTCCGGTTCCTTCTCCTTCTGAAGTTCCGGTTCCTTCTCCTTCCGAAGTTCCGGTTCCCTCTCCTACCCACGTTCCGGCTCCATCTCCTTCCCACGATCCGGCTCCATCTCCTTCCCATCTTCCGATTCCTTCTCCTTCTCCTTCCCATCTTCCGGTTCCTTCTCCCCTGAACCCATTTTTGGTTCTCATCCTACATTTCTCCTTTCTCCTTATGTGAAGCCTTCCCATTCCTTCTCTTTCTCCTCCATCTTTCTGTCTCTTTTCGAAATTCCATTGGTCTTTTGGGTTCTCTTTCCCCAACTCTCATCTCCCCACATTTAATCTCATTTATTGTTATAATTCAAAAATTGGCCCCAAAATGTCTATAAATCAAGGGTAAATTTTCAGAATGTTAAAAATTATTGTTCCGTTTTTTTTCCTCTACCCTTGGGTCTTCAAATGTCATTGTCTCATGATGTATTTTTAAATTTAATTGTTATAGTTAAAACTTATTAAATGTGTAAATAGAAGCTTTTATTTTATATTTCATCTTTTATATCTGTGATATGTTATTAAAATTTGAAATGACTTTAGGTGTTTAGAATAAAT
>JAULKM010003834.1:4988-15235 GCA_032355605.1 Rubia tinctorum | reverse complement strand
ACCACATTAGTATGAGGCCTTTTGGGGTTGGACCCAATAAAACCGTGCGGGCTTGGCCCAAAGCGGACAATATCATATTAATGTTGGTTGTGGTGGGCTTTGGCAGTCCCAACATTTTCCATATCAGAAGCCCACGCAACAGCTTTATCCATGCCTCGATCTTTCCCTTTCCAAAACGAAGCTCCATATCTAATGAGTATACATTCGTCATCAACGACACAAATTATGGTTCGAGTGAAGCTTCAAACGTACGAACATGTAGATGATCATTGGTATAGTGACTGTGCTCGCGTTATGGCGCGGCGAAATCTGTTGTTGAACGATTCTACTCGATTACCTACGACAACGATCATGTCACATTCTTGAACCGTGAAAGATCCGCACTTCAAATATCGCTCGATGAAAGCTCCAGTGCGTACGTAAGAAATTGCTTAGTAAATTATTGACCTGTTTTCACGTCATTGGTGTCTGATAATACTTTATGTTAGGATGATTCTGATAGAGCTTTTCTCAATTCATTCCATCTGTTGACAAAGTGACTCCATGCTTGTAGATTATAAACATATTGTTGTGTTTTGTTTTATTCTAGTATAGAGTCAGTATGTTTTTGTGCGTATTTATAAGCTTAGTTTGTGAGATGAAGTTGTATTCGATGATGATCAGGATCTGGATTTGGTTCTAAGGTGAAGTATTCATCAGGGCTCTTCAAGATCCCACAAAGGGTCTGCAGAGGGGTCGTTACCACTTTCTATGCAGGGGAATATATTGTGTACTTTAATTCTAGGAGTAAGTTTTCAATCATATATTTTCTAAATTAATTATGGCAAAATCTTGGGAAAGACCGTCTTTCCATAGACATATGGAAAGACGAAGTTGAATTGAAATTATAGAAAAATAAAAGGTTTTAGTTGTAATATTAAAAATTCATTATGCAACATTTAGGAGAGATATGTTTCTGACCCGATTAATATAATCCGAAAATTTTATTTTGATTTCTTCAAATTTACAGTTTCAACCTTGGTCTTTCCCTAACTTATGGAAAGACCGTTTTTCAAGAGACAAACTCGTTAATTATTTTATTTGCTAAACAACTGATTAATGAGTTTTATTTTCATGAATTACAAATAAGCACGATGAAGTGGACTTGGAGTTTCTGGGCAACCCATAGTACTTGAAACAAACATCTCCGCCAATGGAATGGGAGGCAGAGAACAGAGAATGGAACTCTGGTTCGAATCCCATGGAATCCAAATCAAATTGAGTAAGATGCTCATCTTTCTTAACCTAAATCCGTAGTCCTCTGTCTGCTTTCTTATTTTTGACACAATTGAGTTCGGGGTACGTTGATTATTGTATCCTTGTATGGTTTGTATATCCCTAAAATAACCTCTATATTAATAGACACTACTTAGCTAGTTTATTACGGCTATTACCGCATAAATTATTTTATGTGAAAAAATTTGTATGTGGGAGGTGAGGGGTCAGTCAAATACTAACATGTGTCAAGTGAGTGTGATCATAATTTAATTCTATGTTTTTAAGTGGGGTTATAGAATTCAATTATGACCTCACTCACTTGCCACATGTCAGTATTTGATTAATCTCTCACCTCGCCACATACAATTTTCTCACATAAAAAAATTTCTATTATTTCAGGGGACACGGTAAGTATTATATCCCAATTATACCATATACCGATTGTCTAAAACATATGTTTAGCGTAATTATTTTACCTATCCTTTGTGTCTTTTGAATTTCTTAGTTTGATTTTATTTATTTAAGTGTGTCATTTTGATCGTAAAGTTTCATGATACATAAATTAGAAAAATATCACAGAAGTTCTTGTTGGATATTTATAAAAAAAATTATAACTTTTGAGCACATACTAGTATACTATATTTAAAGATATTGACAATCAAAAGTACTTTACTTCAAAAATTCAAAGTGAAAAATCCCTATGTTCCATGTGATATTAGAATTATGGTCTCTTATCATAAAATTGATTAGTTCTATGTAGAGATGATCTATAATCTTATAATATTGGATTATAACTATGTCAACCATTAATGTGAGAGTTTAACACTCTAGACAAAACAAGAATTTTAGCATAAAGGGAGCCGAAATATAATTTAAACCAATTATATAACTTTTAACATAAAATAGCTCTATAAAAATAAAAAAATCTGGGGGACCGGGCACCCCTACATAATTTCCACCGGATTTTCATTGACGAGACTCCGATCAGAGTCTTCAAGAACAACGAGGAGATCGGAGTTCCGTTCCCGAAACAACCGATGCAGGTGCTGGGGAGCATATGGGATGGGTCGAACTGGGCGACGGGCAGACAGAGATAATCTGGGCTCACGCGCCGTTCAACGCCGACTTCAAGGGCTTCAACATCAACGGGTGCCACAAAACCAGCACCTGCGCCTCCTCCAAGTATTGGTGGAACCGGAGGGAGTATTGGAGGCTGAGTAGGGATGAGGTGAAGAAGTACCGGGCGGGATGCCCGGAAGCATCTCAACTACGATTACTGCACCGATCGGAGCCGGTATCCGGTCACTCCGCCGGAATGCGCCAGCAACAGTTGATTTATAATGTTCTTCATGATTTTTAATTTAAGTGACATCTTGTCACCGTGGTGAGTGAATATATCACTGTGATGATATATTCAAAAAAAAATTATACTCGATAATACAACGAATTGTTTATATAATCCTTAGTTCTTCAGTATGTTTAAATATAATTCTATTTTTTTAAAGTGCAGTTATATTCCAAGTCTCACCTGAAAAATTGGTCGTAACTAAAATCATGCTTAATGGATCGAAGAAATGAAATCTCTTAATTCAGATTTTATGTTGCCCGCCTTATAATATTACTCAATATTAATTCGTTTACTTTATTTAATTTTAGTTCTGATAATTATATAAAAGTTTTATGTTAGTTTAAATTTATTATTATATATAATTAAGTTTATTTAATTCTAATACAGTCTAATTTCATTATATTTAAATTAATTATATGTTATTCAATTTAATTTAACCAGTTCAATTCATTTTAGTTTAGTTCTATTCAGTATTACCATGGAGATAGTGTAACCGGAAAGGTACATTTGTAAGAAAATCACAAATTTGGAATTGACCTTATTATGGAAAAAGGGAAAATGCAACATTTACAACACATTATAGGGTAAAATTACTGTCACGAGAAACATAAAAAAATACTGGTCTTGTACAAACTGGGGAAAAGGCAGTCTTATTATTGCCAATTGGTGCTCATCTAAAACGGCGCCTGAAGAGCCTTGATGATATTGCTGTCAACCTGGAAATCCCTGGTAAGAACATCAACGGAGATGGGAGGGCTGGACCCAAACAAGGCTTTGGCGATGGTGATCATGCCGGGGTTCTGCCTACTGAGACTGGCGAATGCAACCGCATTGGTTTTTCCAATGTTGAACTGGAAATGTATGAGCCCTTCTGCGAAGATGAAGACATGGCCAGGGAAGAGAACTTTCGAGATGAGCTGGTTGCCGACGGCTGAATTGGATGTAACGAAACCGACCAGAAGGGTTCCTTCCATGAGGACTAGGATTTCGGTTGCCCTAGGATGAGTGTGTGGAGGGTTTTGTCCGTAGATTCCGTAGTCGATACGGACCATGGAGATCCCTAGGGTGTTTAAACATGGTATTTGGTTCACGTTTACTGCTGTAACGTTGGATTTCATTGCATTGGATGTGCTTCTAGGAGTGTTCAGTCCTTAGAAATCTTCTGCTGCTACTTGGTTAGGGTTCTTGCATATCTTTCCATTCACAAACACTGCATCCAGATTAGCCAAAGAGGTGATTTTAACTCCGATAAACATGTTTGACCGTTAATATCTTTAAATACTTATATTATCAGGGCGATAGTTAGGAAACCAGATGTTACGATGGATCTAACAGTATCAGATACTGTGCAGTTTTAACTGGAACGCACAAAGAGGAAGTAATAGCATTCTAAATCATAATGTACGTACCAGCTGCATTAGCATCAGCAACCGCGACGCAAAAGTCCTGCAACGGACTTGGATCAGAAGCATACACGGCTACCAACTTGAGAAAGAAGAAAGCTGCAACAATCTTGAACTGAAAACCCATGCTTAATTGAATAGAAATAAATTGATGGAGTTGTGAATGATTATGCTTTACAAACTGGGCTATTTATAGCCATTTCACCGAGAATTAGTCCATATTTTTCTGAAGTTATAATTACAACTCGATCTTTTTTTCTTCTTCTTCTTCTCAGTTAACTTGATGCAAAAATAATACTCTGGACTTTTCTAAAACAACTATATCTACGTAATAGGAAAACTTCTTACTTCTTATTTTAACGTTGTACGTAAGTGATTTAGTCATCCTTGATTAGTTATACATAGATTAATTTAGTTTTATATGTATACAACATGCTCATTGTCAATGGTCTGAGCAACGTGAATAAACCTGGTCTATGCGTGATTCGAATAAAATGTTCAAACATTTTCATTCAGATTGCTAGCTTAATTTTTCCTTGAGCTTTTTCACTGAACATAGTAGATTAGTAGGCCGGAAAAGCCGTTTGGTTCGATATTAAATGAGATATCATTAGATTCTCTGCATTGTGTATTTTCTAAATATTAAATCTTAATACACCATTATAATACATAAATAAAGTTATCGTTGGTAAAAAATGGTCAGAGAAAATTGATAAAAAAATGTATAGATTCGCCTGGAACGAAGGGATGGTATATTTTAAAGCCATGCTTCTTCTTTTTTTTTTGGATAATTATTGTAAAATAGAACAAAGAAATGGGCTTAAATTAATTTTTCAGTAAGGCATACAAATTGTTTTGGGTAATTAATTTCAAAAATGGCGAAGAATTATGTTTGTGGATTATGCTAAAGAATATTCTCAGCGTTTCTTTGTTTGAATATTTGTATAGTAACCGGAAAGTGGAAAGTTGAAACAAGTCACTTTCATTTTCTTTTATGGAATGCCTCGATGTCTGTTTTTTCAGTTATTTTCCTAAACAGTAACCATTTTTCTTAAGTATTTCCTCCGGTTTTCAAATATTGGCACCTTTCAAAAAGACACAAAGTTTTTGAAAAAGTAAAATGAGTGATGAATATTGAATTGAGAAGATAAAAAGTAAATTGAGTAGATAAAAATAATATAGGATTTGTCAAAAGAGGAAAGTGCAAATAAAAAAATCTTCTTAAAAATGAAAGAGTATCAATATTTAAAAACCAGAGGAGTATGTTTATTCATTAGGTTGTAAATTCACATCAATATCCATTGACCATGATTTGTATAGGAACTGGAAAGTAGAAACAAATAACTGTAATTTTTTATTAGTTTTGGAGTGAGTAATATTTTTATGTTCATTAATTAGGTTGCAAATGTACGATATTAATCTCCATTAACGTGAGTGAACAAAAGAACTCAACTAGTAATTCCAGCCTGAATATATTTTTCTAACCTCACTACTCCCCTGCCTTCATCTAACTTGCCAATATAAAAGTTGCCAAAAATAGAATTGCCAATATAAAAGAAACAATTCAAAAGAAAACCGTGTCATATATAAAAAGATGAAGTATATATTATATACATCCCATATATGCTTACATGAAGAGCCCGTCTCATGAAAATAGTTTTTTCATAAGTTATGGAAAGATCAATGTTTAAATTGTAAATTAGAACAAATAAATATTTTAAAATTTTGGGTTGCATTAATGGGGTTATAAACTTATAACTACTGCATGTTGCATAATAAAATTTTAATATTGCAGCTAAAACATTTTACATTTCTATAATTCTAATTTAACCCAGTCATTCCATATGCATATGGAAAGACGGTCTTTCTCAAGATTTTTCCTAACATAAAAGTCACACCATTATTTTATACATATGAATATATGCAAAGAGAATTGAGTGAATAAAATAAAATAAATAATTTTAAAAAATATTAGGAATGATGATAAGTGATCTAAACGTGACACTATCAACCGTTAGAAAACCAGAGCAATTGTAAAGCAACAAAATGAGTGTGTGTATATATATTTATAAAATCTATATTTATATTTATTATACTTTCTGAAATTTAATTATTTATTTAATTAAAATTTCTTAACTTTGACCATAAAATTGAATTGATGTGTAAGTATAAATATTAGTGTATGATACTTTGATAGACGTTATAATATATATCTGTAAAATATAAAGTTTTCACAAATTTTAGTTATCCTCAATAAAGATATTAAGAATTAAACGTATTTCAAGTTAATTGTTGAAAGTTAAATTGTACAGGTTGAAATGAGGAGTGTATTTTTTCCCCTTGTCACCATCAACACCATTACACCACCCATAGTCGGACCAATGGGCTGCGAGCCGTGCGACCCAAAATTTTTAGGGGTTTTTTTTTATATAAAAAAGGAGAGAAACGTGCATATATAACATACATAATTCACATAAGTGCAAATATAACTCTGTTATAATTAACCATAAATAACTAGTGTATGTGCAAATATAACCATTCCGGCAAATTTAAATCAAAATTTGGTCAAAAAAACTATTTTACCCTTAGATAAAAAATACAAAAAATACAAAAAACTTTGAAATTACCTTAATACCCCATAGCCCTGAAGCCCAAGCTAATATTCTTCCCCTTTCCCTTTATCTTTTTCTTCCTCCATGCAGAGTCAAACTCCGATCATAGTGGCGGCAGCATCATCCAACTCAACGACCACCTCCTCCGTCGCATCCTCTCCCTCCCATCGCCACACCCCTTCTCCTTTGTCGTCTTCTTCGACGCGAAGAGCTCCACTCAAAAATGGAGCTCAATCTCCAATCGATGTCGGCGTTTCAGAGTCGGGCTAGACCTTATGGTCTCAGAAGCTATCTCGGGGCAATGCTGAAGGTACCATTTAGCCGATTGTTCTTCATCGATATTAAAAAACGGAGCTCAATCTCAAAGTTATGGTCGTCGTTAGCATTTTCGAGTTGGGCTAGGAATTATGGTCGGCGTCGGCGTTTTTGGAGCCAAAATTGACCAGCTTATTCTAGTTGGCTTTGGCGGCAGAAGAGTCGGGAAAGGCTTATGGTAGGCAATGTTTCGGAGTTGGGGGGAAGATGAAGATGGTGAGATTGTTGAGCGGAGGGGCTGAAATTTTGGGGAGAGGGGTGATGGCGGGGGGTAGATGGGCAGTGTTAACGGGTGGCTGGTGGTGGGGGTGGAAGGTGTAGGGTTGGCTAGACAGTTGTGGGGCTGGTGGTGGTGGTGTGGTGGGAGGTGATGGCGGGGGCGGGGCTGACTTCGTGGTGGTAGTGGTGGTGGGGCGGCGACAAGCTGGTGGTGGAGGTAGGACATTTTTATCTTTCAAATTTTAGTATTAGCCTGAAAGGGAATTTTGGTCATTTTCGTTCGGTCAATAGCCGGAAATGATCAGTCAATGTCGGAATATAATCTTTAGGCTGTATTTGCACTTATCTAAAATAGTTTGAGTTGTTTTGCACTAAAAATTCTCTCAGAATTATATGTGCACTTAATGAATTATATAAGGTTACATTTGTATATATCCCTAAAAAATCCTTATATTTATTGATTTTATATTTAATTTGTCCTTTTAGTTTATATTTATGCCAGTTTAACACTAATTTCTTTGGGTGACCTTTTGATTTTTTAATTCAAAATTCATAAGGGCCCGATTGTTTTTTTAAACTCCTTTGTACAGGGCCCAAAATAAAATTTTCGCCCGAAGCCTCAAACTACATTGGACCAACCCGGACACCACCTTCCAACAGTAACTTCTACCTCTTAGTCACCACCTTAAGATCACCACCTTAACAACACCAAGCATTCTAATATTAATTTAATATACATACATAATAAAAACATAAAGAAAACCAAATTGAAATAAAATTCTTAATTTATTTGAGTTATAGCTAGACCGAGTTTATTCACATTGCTCGGTCCATTGACATCGGACCATTGACAATATGTATATAAAAACATATATCTAACTAATAACTGAAGACTAAATCAGTACTATTGTTAAAAAAAGACTAACAAAAATTCTTGTACTTGTTGTAGTACAGTCAATAAACTTGTACATATATTATTGCTTTATCCAATACAATTAACTAGAGTTAAACATATCAAGTGGTGACTATATCGTTGAAGAAAATATGGAGTAATTCTTGGTGAAATGGCTATAAATAGGCCAGTTTGTAATGCATAATCATTCACAAATATTTCCACCCATTCATTTTAAACCCTAAAAGCTCTCTGATAATTAATCATGGCTTTTCGATTCAAGATTGTTGCAGCTTTCTTCGTTCTCACGTTAGCAGCTGTGTATGCTTCTGATCCAAGCCCATTGCAGGATTTCTGTGTCGCGGTTGCTGATGCTAAGGCAGCTGGTAAGTTCATTGATTCATAATATTATAACTTCCTCTGTTTCAGTTGAAGCAGCACATAATTTTTTTCCAGTCAAAATTATCAAACTTTGATCATGCATTTAAACCGATAACATAAGCATCCATAATATTATTAGATTGGTCGTAACACGCGTGTAGTTCTAAATATCAATTTTTTGTGCATGGGTATTATAAGTATATAAAAATATTAACAGTTAAACATGCTTAATGAAAATCGTGAAAAATATTTTGTACAAGTATACGAGAGTGGCTTTTCCATATGCTAGCCCATAAATTAAATTTTATTTTTATTTTAACCCCCACTTATTTACTTTTGTGGTTAATCTGTATGCAGTATTTGTGAATGGAAAGATATGCAAGAACCCGAATCAAGTAACAGCAGAAGATTTCTTTTTCAAAGGGCTGAACACGCCTAGAAGCACCGCCAATGCAGTAAAATCAAACGTTACAGCAGTAAACGTGAACCAAATACCAGGCTTGAATACCCTAGGCATCTCCATGGTTCGCATTGACTATGGAGTCAACGGATTAAACCCTCCACACACTCACCCCAGAGCTACTGAAATCCTTCTTCTTACAGAAGGAACCCTCCTCGTAGGTTTCGTTACATCGAATTCAGCTGCCGGAAACAAACTCCTCTCGAAGGTTCTCTACCCGGGCGATGTCTTCGTCTTCCCAGAAGGGCTCATACATTTCCAGTTCAACATCGGAAAGGCCGCCGCGGTTGCATTCGGCAGCCTCAGCAGCCAGAACCCCGGCGTGATCACCATCGCCAACGCCGTGTTCGGGTCCCACCGGGATGCCACGGCTACTGAGATCCTCTCCAGGGCTTTCCAGGTTGACAGTAATGTCATCAAGGCTCTTCAGGCGCCGTTTTTTAAATGAGCAAAAATTAATTGGCGCGAATAATACTGCTGATCTCCCCTGATGATATGTTCATCGTCCTTGGATGTGGGGATAGCTTGATTTGATTTTTTGGTGGCAGATTTGTACTTACACTTCATGTTTGATGTGGAGGTGTGTAATAAAATGTTGCATTTTCCCATTTATGTTTTATAATAAGTTCATTCTGAATTTGAGATCTATAAATACTACTAAAACAACAATTTTTGGCCACGTGGCACTCCACAATTAGCCATGTCAGCTTGCCACATCAATTTTTGTCAATAAAGTTAATAAATTTCTATTTTTATTCAAGTATATGTTGAGGGCCAAATAAACAATTTAGTCAATTATTTATTTTGCTCAGTGGCTAAAAAATTGTTGCATTTATTATGTTTTTGTTTCCAAAATATTACCTTAAACGAGGCGTCTAATTGTTTCCAAAACACTCTGTTTAATTGTTTCCCTCTCCTTCCTTCTCCTTCATCTTTCCTCTTCTCCTTTCTAGAGAATTCTACAAATTCTGCCTTTCTAATTATGTGAGGCCGGTGGGGGAGAGAAAAGGTAATTTTATTTTTATCTTCGAACTCAATGATTTTAAATTTATTCAGTTGACGTCTTCCACCTAATTGTTTTCCACCAGAAACTTCTTTTAAGTAATATACTTCTCTTCGTTGCCTCAGCAGTTTTTGGATGTTAAAGTTTTATTCTTTATCTGAATTTGTAGATCTGCATCACCTTTTAGATTGATTTTGCTCTTTTCCCCCCAATTTTTAGTGGATTGATTTTATGTGTGTTTGAATCTGTTCTGCGGTTGAATCATTATGGATGATAAATGATGTTGCCTCCCTGAATTGTTGATGATTTTCGTCAATGGTTAGATCCCAGATGAACCATTTATCAAATATTTGGGTA
>JAULKM010003824.1:0-15236 GCA_032355605.1 Rubia tinctorum | reverse complement strand
TTCAAAATGGAGTCTTCAAGGTCTTCAAATCTTCAACAATTACCTCGTCTCACGAAATTCTTATTACAAGTGATAAAAGCGATAAAGTCGCTCTCAACTCTAATAATAGGAATTCAAGGTAAAATAGATTATCAAAAGCATAAAAGTCTACCAAAATGAGTACAAAAGATCTCAAAATAACTATATAAAATGGACACACCATTTATCTTAAGGTAGCAAATATAGGAGAGTCTTGAATGTTGGACTTTTTTATTATTATTATCCTTAGAAAGTACATGAATTGGTTAAATTCTTAGGCGGGTTGAATATTTGTAGGAATTATCAAGCTTGTTGATTCTCTGTACATAATACCATTAATGGGATGTATTTAGGCATTGATCGTCTAAAACGGTTAATGATGAGATCTATAAGGAGATGTCAAATTCACTCTTGTAGATTACACGTACTTAAGAAGAATATAAGAATTACCTCCAAAATAGGTAATCAAGAGATTAAAACTAGAGTAATGGTGACTTGCACCTAAAAACATGTGTTAACTAATGCTTTTGACACATTTGTTATTATATTTCGGTTGGTTGATTGCTAGTTTTAGTTAATATTACATTACAAAGGGTTTAGATGACCATTGTAGGTTTTATTAACTAAATCCCTAGTTTTGTAGACTTAATTGGATCTAATGGACACTATGTCCTCACGAGCTCCTAGATCTTTTGTGAGCTTATTGGTAGGTTGCTCGTGAGCACTTCAGCGTAGTTTGTAGAAGGTCATTCGCAAGGGTGGTAGTAAATAGTAGAAGGTCATTCACAAGGATGGTAGAATACTAAACACCATGAGTCAAAACATGGTAGAAAATAGAACGGTAAAAAAAGGAAGATAAAGAAGTAGGTGAATTGTAATCCTAGAGTTGTAAAGAATTTTGGGAATAATCCCAGAAGAATCAGCATCCGTTGGTGGTACCGTTGGATTATTCTTCTTGAGCACTATAAAATCGAATACAAGAACTCTCAAATCAGATCAGCGGTTCATTCATAACGATGCAAATAAGTTGAAGAAAAATCCAAGTTTTGGAAGAGTCAAAGCCGGCAATACCAGTGCCAGAGCAGCTCAACACGGCCCATTTGACACAACCCATACTAGAAAAGCTCAGTACAACCCATTTTGTCAACTCAACCCATTTATCTTACAAAGCTCGTGCCAAGAAGTCCCGACACGGGCCGTGTACTTTTGCACGGCCCTTGCGCCAAAATTTTAAAGATCCAGAACTCCAACTTGCACCCTGTGACGTTTTGCACGGTTGTACCATCAGTTTTCCCAGAAATTGACTCCCATCCGGTGGCCTATAAGGATATACATGGCCGGCTTCGTTCAGAAGAGGAAATCGTGCATCCTACCGGCGGCCCATGGAGATTTATACGGCTTATACCATTCAAATGCTTAGGAGGTGATCCTAGTTGGCGGCCCATGCACTATTACACGGGCCGTGTCACACTGACCGTGTCGATGTAGCACTGGTGGGGCACGACCCATGCTGATGTGGCACTAGTGGGGACCTAGGGTTTCACTAGTGAGAGCCTGAGGGTTTCTTCTAAACTTGGGCCTTTTGAGGCTAATTTGCCTTCTCCTATATAAGGAGCCTTTAGTCTTCTAGGGTTTAATGAGTAGGCATAATGTAGATATTATTTTCTTAGTAGGTAGAAGGAAGAGGAGAATTACCTCTCTCTAGAGTTCTTCTTCTCTTTTCCTTCTCTTCTCTTTTGTTTTCGTTTTCTAAGTTCTTAGATCCATGGAATTTAATCTAATGAATGTCATGGATTTATTAGTAGTAGAATAGTTTATTAGCTTGGTGATAATATTTGTAATTATGATTTGGTAGTTATTTTGTGAGAGTTTTAGATCTTCCTATCCTTTAATGCTTGTGATTATGTGTTGACTTGTGCTTTACGTTCTTGTTAATTGCATGATTGATACACTATGTTGGCATACACCTTAGTCTACTTTAATGTTGCCACATTTATTGATATCCCTGGGGAGTGAAACCAAGATGTAATAGGGGGAGCGATAGTCTGGGACAGTATGGGTGTATGAGTGTGGGTCGCGGAGTCAACGTTTCAATGACCGTACTCTACTTAGCTGGACTGGAGACCGAAAGGTTACAGATTGAGATAGCTTAGCAGCAAACTATGGTTAGCGTAATTCAACATATGTCGTTGCAACCTTAGAGTCAACGATAAGGTTCCTATCCATTTGCCTCTATAGGTCTAGGGAGAAGCATCGTAATGGAATGCCCATGACGTAATCTTATGGGGGAGAATCAAATCTGCACAGCAGGTTGGGCCATTGTTGGACTCCTCTAAATACAGAGGCGGTGCCGATAGAATGGGCACCCTTATGTGACAAATAGGGGAAAGTGTTGACTATCGACCACACTACGTGGCATAAGCATTAGGATAGGCTAATACATCTTGTACTTGATTGAATCTAGGATTGAAATATACTACCGTCATGTAACACAAATATCCTCAAGTGTTAGATTTACATAGTTTTCTCTCTTGCCTTTACATGATTGTAGTAGATCATATCAGGAAAAAGAAACAAGAGAGGGTCTCATTCTATGCTATAAAGATGAACATGAATAAAGCCTATGAGAGAACAACTAGGCAATTCTTAGAAGCAGTGCTCCGGAAAATGGAATTTTCTGAGTTGGATTCACGTGATCCTTCAGTGTGTCACTACAGTTTCTTATCAAGTGCCAGCCAATAGACAAGGTTCATAGTTTTTAAAAATCCTATAAAGGGTTTAATACAAGGGTGTCCGCTCTCACCTTACTTGTTCATTTTATGTCAACAAGAATTATCTTCAACTATACAGTCCCAGGGTCCAGATCAGACATAACTAGGGATTTCTTTGACTAGGGCAGAGATAAGGATTTCTCACTTAATGTATGCTTATGATTGTCTAATTTTCTTGGAAAATAAAAAAGAAAATTTGAGGTTATTGGCTTAGAGGTTGGACAACTATGCCAAACATTCAGGTCAAAGAATTAGTTTTGAGAAGTCATCAATGTTTTTCAGCCTGAACACACCAACACAAAGGAGAAATTGGGCTTCATTTGCCATAAACATCCACAAGCAAGGACTGCCAGATAAATACCCAGGGATTGGTATTCTTTCTCAAAAAAAGGAGATCACAAATGTATGGCCAGTTAATCACTAACCTAAAGAGGGAGGTTGATAAGTGGAGACCGGGTGGTATTTCAGTTCATGGTAGAAGTGTACTTGCAAAGTCTGCACTCCAGGCAGTAGAAAACTATTCCATGTCAATCTACAGATTTCCTAATAAAGTCCGCGATGGACCGGATAGGTTAGTGAGGAAATTCATCTAGGAAAGTAACCTAAATGATAGGAAGATTCATTGGAAATCTTGGAAAGAACTGTGTAGGTCTAAGCAAAAAGAAGGAATGGGGATTACATTCTCCAAAGAAATGAATCAGACTATGTTGGCAAAGCATGCGTGGAAATAGATTATAAAGCGCGGTACCTTATTTAGTAGGATTATGAATCAGAAATACAATATCCAAAGTTTGTGGAAGGAGAAACCTAATCCTTGTTCTTCATGGGACTGGAATCTATGATCACTATCATGAAGAAAGCTTGGTGTTGCAAAGAAGATTTTGAGGGAGATCAACTGAGGAAGAATATGGCACTATTCGAGTTCAAAATCATGGCAGATATGAGCTGGGTTATTGCAAACTAGCCATGGTCACTATTACATAACTTTGTTGCTCCAGTTGAGATGGATGGAGATACTCCGCTTCACAGACTTTCCTTTGCAGAAAATCCTTTCCGGACCCGTGTTCACAAAGTTTCTCCGATGCTCATAACGCCAGATGTTGCAGGTTTGATAGGAGATTACCTATGCACTTTTGTCAAGGTTGCCAATAATGAGTCTGGCTCGTGCAGAGGACAATCACTGAAGATTCGAGTGGTGTTGAACATGTTCAAACCACTGCCCAGGGTCATCACGATGGAATATGACGATATGGATTAACAAATCTATTTCCAATCTGAACGTCTCCCAAGATTCTGCCATCTTTGCGGATGCCTGGATCATATGCAGCTTGAATGTCCCTCCAAAGACACCCCCCCCAGAGAGACGAGTTGATGCCGAAGGGGTACGACACTTTGTTACGCTTTGATCGTCAACAACCTTATCCCCAACCAGGTCCAGGAGTCTTACGCCAGAAGAAACTACCAAGAACAGGTGGTACGAAAGTAGCTGAAAGCACCAGTCCAATATTCAGACATAGGCCCAATGTAAGACAAAATTCATCAGCCTTACTAACACCTCAGGCGTCCATTCAGAGAATTCCGACGAACTTCCCAGTAGACCAGGAGGATGATGTGGGTATTCCGGAGAAATTTTCTGCAATAAAGGACGAAGTGCCAATCAAGGAAAATAACGGTTTATTGGCTCAGCGATTTATTGCCAACAGTAATGCTGATTTTCAGGCATTTGTTCCAGGATTACATGGTTAAATAACAGCTAGTGCCGAAGATTAAATTCCGGAGCTGACGAAAGTAATGGGAGGCGTAACCCAAGCTCTATCTCACTTACTCTCAAAGGCGTAGACAATTTTTCAGTCAATAATGGCAGATGCCTGGTTATATCTCCCCGTCAATTTCTCTGCCTCTTTATTTTGAGGATCAGAATGCTAAATTACAGGACTCACCAAAATTTACGACAGCGGCTAGTGCTGAGAAGGCCTGTGAGGTAGCTCTAAATCTAGTGCAAGACCAAAACATTGATATGGATGTGGCAAGTGAGTCACACGCGCCGCCGAAGCTCTTACTCACAGAGGCAACGGCTATAGATCGGGAAACAATCGCAGCTCTCTCGTCTCACCCCATTAACGCTCTTAGATTCTCATCCCCCGTAACTACACACTCATCGCCGATTCACACCACCACCGGAGGTAACGGGTCCATGCAGCCGCCGTCGGGCTTTGAGAAGAAGACACCCATCATTGTCGCCAACTCAGGTCAGGAGGACTATGCTGAGTGTTACCCCCATGAGATCATGAATCGCCGCCCGGTGGAGAATGATGGACCCCGGCTGATGGAGAACAACGATCGCCGACCTGTGATAATAGAGGATGACCAGCAGGTAGTGGAGCACAGTCTGACGATTGACAAAAAATCGGAAGAACTGAAGGAGAAGATGCCGGTGCTGATGGAAGAAATTAAGGGCTAGGCAGAGCAATTAACGAAAGAAGAAGAAAGCAAACGGCAGGGAAGGAGATCATGGCAGAAATTTCGCCATGGATGAAGGCTCAGAAGTCCAAAAAATGTTGTTCTTAAGGAAACCACGTAGCCAGATTTTGGAAACTACTGGGACAATTTACTCTAGGCTGATTCAGAATTTTGGGCCTCATCAGCCAAATGGCCCAATCCCAGAATATTCACCAACAAATGCACAAATCTCATTGTGAATTAACAGACAGATTGAATTTGATGATCAAGCTGATGAAATTGGCCATAATGCAGGAAAATTCAGAAGATGGATACCACAGCTCCTTTTGCTTTCCCACGCGGATTTTTCTTTTGTGTGGGTTATTCCCCAACTGAACCAGCGGCGGCGACGGGCAAGAACCGGTCCTGCCAACACCTATGAGTCTACTAAAATGGAATTGTCAAGTGTTGTCGCACCCTCGTGCAATTAATTAGACATTTATGATATCTCCTTAAAAAGCATTCCCCGCACATTTTATTTTTCAGAAACTAAGTGTTCTTCAATTAAAATGTCACAATTAAGAGACACCATGGATTTACATGGAGTCGTTGTTGACTCGAATGGAAATTCAGGAGGCCTCGCTTTATTTTGGAATAAAAACATAGATGTTTCACTTTTGAGCTATTGTTTTAACTATATTAATTTTACGGTTAAAAATCCATCCACTGATTTGATCTAGCATTGTACAAGAATATATGGAGAGCCAGAAACCAAAAAACACAGCCTTCGCTAGCAGAACTTCTCCACACTCGATAATCACCCCCAACATACTATGGTTATGCATTGGAGACTTCAATGAAGTCCTTTTCCAGAGGGAATTCCAAAGTTCTAAAGATAACATTCAGGCTATATCATTGACTTAAGATTGGCTCTAATCCAATGCAACCTAACTGATTTAGGATATGAGGGTTACACATTTACATGATTTCGGAATTGGAAACGCACAGTCAAGGAAAGGCTAGATAGAGCAGTGGCTACACTGAGATGCCAAAGCGCTTTTCTAGCCTCGACGCTAACTCACTTATTTAGTCACCAATCTGACCATGTACCTATCTTATTATACATAAAAACTCAGCATAGAGATGTCTCTGCAGTCCCAAGATACCGACCTTTCATATTTGAGAATTATTGGACACAATCACCAAGATGTGAGGATATGGTGCAAAACTCTTGGAATAGAACAACTATTGATTTCCCCGCCGCTATAAAAGAATGTGTGGAAAGTTTATCATCATGGGTTAAATCGGAGTTCAAAGACCAGCATAAGAAAAAAGATCAATTTTTTAAAGAGCTGCAAATTCTTCAACAGGGATCCATTACCTCGAAAACACAACAACAGATGGAAATACTCAAACAAAAGTTAGGGTATCAATTGGACATTGAGAAGGCCAAAGGAAGCAAAGAGCTATATAACACTGATTTGAAAAACAGAGATAGGAACACTGATTTCTTTCAAGCTCTTGCTAATAAGCGGAAATGAAGAAACACAATTTCTGGTCTTAAAGATAGGTAAGGGCAATGGTGCACACAGGAGCAAGATATGGAAAATATCATCTCTGGTCATTTTCACGATCTCTTTGAAAGTACAAATCCATCATTATTTGTTATTGATGAGTTGAAATCTAAGGTAACTCCAAGAGTCACACAAGAGATGAATGGTAGATTAAAAAGACTGTATACTCCAAGAGAAATCATTCTAGCGCTCAAGAATATGGCTCCAAACAAAGCTCCTGGTCCTGATGGCATGCCACCATCGTTCTTTCAGAAATATTGAAATATAGTGGAGGATAAGGTTTCCTATGAAGCACTACAATAACTGAATGGAGCAAAATCTATGCAACATATAAATGATACCAATGTAGTATTCATTCCAAAAGTCAAGAAACCAATAGATGTAACACAGTTCAGACCTATTAGTTTATGCAATGTAGTATATCGAATATTATCGAAATGGATATCTAATAGGCTCAAGGAGATTTTAAACAAGGTGATCTCGAGCCACCAAAGTGCTTTCGTAAATAATTGGCTGATTATAAACAATGTTTTAATTGCCCATGAGATTCATCACTAATCAAGAGACAAAAAACGGGGTGCATTGGGTGTATGTCCATCAAGCTGGATATGAGCAAAGCTTTAAGCAGAACTGAATGACTATTCCCTAAAAACTATCACAAGAATGGGTTTTGATCCCACTTTCATCAAGATAATTGAAGACGGTGTTTCAACGATGAAGTTCTCTTTTATGCTTAGTGGAAAGCAGTTTGGCAGGGTAATACCTTCAAGATAATTATGACAAGGTGATCTGCTATCCCAATATTTGTTTATCATCTGCAGTGAGGTATTCTTTCAGATGTTGCAGGAAGTCGTACAAAGAAAAGAACTTCACGGGATAAAAATATCTAGATCTGCACCGATAGTATCTTATCTCTTATTTGTCGATGGAACACTAATATTAGGGGAAGCTACCACACAAGAAGCGACCAAATTTAGAGATATTCTGCAGATATTTGGTTTAGCCTCTGGACAGAGGTTAATTTTGATAAATATTTTTGTTATGTTTAGCTCAAATACCTCAGAGGGTGACAAATCCCAAATCTTATCTATATTACAGATGTCTGAAACAGTAAATCATAAGAAGTATTTAGAACTTCTAATCTATTTTGGAAGGTCTAAGTCAACATTATTAGATGGGCTTAACGATGGGATATGGAAAAAAGTGGATAGTTGTGATCATAAACAACTATCCAAAGGAGGAGATGAAGTGCTTCTTAAAGCAGTTTTACAATTCATCCCCCCCGTACAATGTTTTGCTTTATGTTACCTAATAATTTGATACACAGTATTCATAAAACATACACAGGATATTGGTGGGAGAGTACTTCCGAAAAGAAGAAAATCCATTGGGCCGAATGGCGCCAACTTTGTTAACCAAAAAGTTTAGGGGTTTAGGCTTTAAGGACCTTAAAATCTTCAACACTGCAATGATAGGAAAGCAAACTTGAAGAATACTTAGAAACTCTAATTCGATGGTGGCAAAAGTTATCAAAGTTAAATACTTCCCATCGTCATCATTCTTGGTTTCCAAGCTTAGACATGATCCCTCTTACGCATGGCGATCCCTCTTACGCATGGCGATCCATACTGGAGGGAAGACAACTATTGAAACTAGGAGTTTGTAGGCATATTGGATCTACAGGGACTACTAGTATAAAACACGATCCTTGGTAACCCAGAGTCGGTAGTCCAAAACCCCAATATCCTTCCCAGATTATCTCACAGTGAACCAATTGAAATTGGAAGGCACTAATTTTTAGGATGAAAGTCGTATCAGAGAAAATCTCAATGAAGAAGAAGCACCTCTCATATTGTCCATACCATGTAGTAGTAACCCCCATCACCCAAATAGATGAACTTGGCAACCAACGACCAACGGTAAGTACACTGTCAAATCAGGATATAACTTGGAAATTAATTCTCCACTTTATTCCTATCAGGGCGCATGGCCAGTAGCAGTTCGGACCCATCACCACAGTGGAAGCAAATTTGGAATATGAGGGTGCCGCTAAAAACAAAGCACTTCATAGGAAGACTGGACAAGAACCAACTGCCAATAACAGATAATCTTCGCAAAGACACTCGAGGCACGAGACCACGTGCTTGACATGATATATGAATATACATCTTTGACCCATGTATTCTTACATTGCCTTCTAGCCCACCAAATCTGGTTTGCTTCAGACTTACATGATAAGATATATAAATATCAACAGCCAAATGCATAACTATGGACACAAGAGCTTATATTGGAACTAACCAACCAAGATATAGCTCTTACAGCCATGATGCTATACCAGCTGTTGGACCATCAGAATAAACTACTTCATGAAGAGCAACAAGTTCTCCAACCTCAACATTGTGTTCTATATGCCACTAAGCAACTAGACAACCTCGAACAGAAAAAAGGTCATCCTGAGCTCAACCCTATCCAAACCCCGGACACCCCAACCTGAAATACTCCGTACTTTGATGCTGCGACATCTAGTGCGAGCACTTACCTAGAATGGCTTATAAGGGATCTAAATGGTGATTGGGTATACGGGGAAGCGAACATGATTCCTATTCCATACATCACTAAATGCATGGAGGCTCTGTCTTTGAGGATAGGATTACAATCCACTTTGGACAAAGGTCTATCAATTCAGCAAGTTTTAGAAGATGCACAAATCACTGTCAACGTGATTAATAACTAGAACGAAGACCTATATGATTTTTGTCTAATTATAAGCGAAATCTCAAGTTTAATAGAGTCTCATCTTTGTCCGATAGTAGTTTGGATCAATAGACGGGACAATATAATAGCTCAACCACTGGCTAACCATACCAAATAATCAGTAGACTACTCCAGGGATCACATCCCACAATGTGTAATACCTTTTTTCGATAATTAGAGAAATCCATTTTAACCTTTAAAAAAGGCTAAGAATCTTATGAGCTTGTTCCAGTTTGAAGTAATTGGAACAATCCAACATTTGTGTTGCATCTGATTTATAATCATGGGAGTCAAGCAATGAGATAGTTCTAAGGAATATCTGGTTCAGGACATTGTGAAATTGTGTTCACATTTCCAGTAGGTTCTTTTTGTGAAATCTTGTAGGTGTGAAGTTAGTATAGCCCATCAATTGGCAAGTGTTGTAATGTATAATTTGTCTAATTATTAATGAATTGTGTGTGTTTTATCAAAAAAAAAAGGAAAATTGGGATAGTAGCTAGAAGTCAGGTAAAATTGGTCTGTTATTTGACCCGATGTATCATTAAATCTTCTTCTATTTAATAATATTTAAATTGTTATTAGAAAAACAACTAAACAAAATTCAATCTTAGAAATTAGATGAAACAACTAAAGGACTGTATGAGTTGGGAGAATCATAACAGAATCAGGAAAGGATATAAAACGTAATGAATCCCTTAGTTAATGTTTGGTTGGTGGTATGCTCTCCTTGAATATGTATCTGGGCTGTAATCGTCCCCTCTTCCCTGTGATGTTCCTTGACCTGCAAAACAGCTAGGACTCGAGTCAGATAGGCCGGTGATTCAGCGAGCCTGCTCTGACGATCTTGTCAGGCGAGTATACTCTGTTCTTTGTTAGGAATTTAATCTCATAAAATGAGAAAATATACCCTAGAAGCATGTTCATTCCCTCGTTATATAGAGTTTGATGGCTGATGTGACTAGCCTAGTCACATCAGCTTTCTGCCCGTTAGTCTTGGACCATTCTTGTTTTGTCTTGGGTCGTAGTAGGATGAGTGGGCCATTTGGCCCATTCCTTATTAGTTGGTATTTTTAATCATTCCCTTTCCTATTTTTTTACGGTTTGAGATTCTCTCAATTCGGTGAATGATGATTCTCTACATTCACCATGGGATTCGAATTCCTTATATTTCATGTTTCGATTTCCAAAAAAAACTACTTTATTCACACATCTTCTTCTACTCGTAAACGTTCTAACTTCTTAGAAAGTGAAAATTCTTGGAAAACATATAATATGTTTACTGTTATTTAACATTTTAGTCTCATACAAAAATGGATTGGACAGAACATTAATCATATATATGTTTTTCTGTATTTTAAGAGAATAAATTAATTAAATAGAATTTTTATATTTTAACATAAATTTATTATATACAAAGAAAATTAATAAAACTAATGAAAAAATAGTATTATAATTTTTTTGAATTGTATATAGATTTAATATTACTAAAACTATAGTTTTCCTATAAACTAAAATTTAATAATAAATAATATTATTTCATAATTTATACTAAAAATAATAGTTATATTATTTTAATATAAAAATATATTATTTTCTTATATAAGTCATTAATTTATTATTTTAATATTATAAATAAAAATTATTTTATTTTATATAAATATTACTATTTTACATATCGTAACTAATTTATACTTTATATGTATTATCAAAATAAAAATTACTCCCTATGTCCCACCTAAACTTGCACTCTTACTTTTCGAACATTATTTTCTATCAAAATTTGACAATATATTTGAATAGATATATGAACAATAATATTATTGTATATGATATTGTTCAGTTCTTCGTAACAAGCAGTTTCTATCAATTTTTTATTTTCCATTATTTTACGTAGATAAACATATTAACGGTCAAACGTGTCTTTTGAATGACGTGCAAAAATTAAGAGTGCAATCTTGACTGAGACGGAGGGAGTACAATATTCTGATTATTATTTCAATAAAAATATTATGATATTATTTTTCGAGTTGCATATGAGTCAAATTTAAATAAATCGACAATTTTCATATGAACCATTTTTTAAGTAAAAAATCATATTATTTTTTAACTTTATACTATGAAGAATAGTTATATTAATTGGTCTCTGATAAGATGAATGAAGACATTATGAATGCAGTTACCATAGTGGAACTAAAAAAAAACATGTTTTCAGTATGGATTGAGATTCTGCTCCTGGACCAGATGGTTATCCAGGTAAGTTTTACACTGCTTGTTGGGATATTATCTCAAATGATTTGTTAAGTGTTGTTAATGAGAATCTACCTGGTATTCCCATTCCAAGAGCCATTGCAGCTACTCTTATCATTATGATTCCAAAAAAAACAGGTCAACTCATCTTTTACTAAGTATAGACCTATAAGTATTTCAATTTTGTCGAATAAATTTTTTTTCGAATACTTTTTTTTCAAAGATCTATACAGATAGATTTAAGCCCATAATGACACAGCTCATCTCACCTGAACAATCAGGTTTTGTTCAAGACAAAGAATTAGCCGCTAATGTTTTACTAATGCATGAAATGATGCAGTTTTTGAATAATAAAAGAGAGAGTTTTATTGTGTGATTTAAACTTGATATGCTGAAGGCATTTGATAGAGTTTCTTGGTCTTTTCTGAACTCTCTCCTTTTCAAACTTGGATTTCATGGCCTTATAGTTAAAAACATTATGGGCAACATAGCTGCAACGTATTTTCAGTTTTAACTAATGATAAACATTTTGGTTTCTTTAAAACTTCAAGGGGCATCAAACAGGGAGATCCATTCTCTCCATATCTGTTTATATTTCTAACTGAAGTTTTTTCAAGAAATCTAAAAGATTTTTATCAACAAGGTAGGATTGACTACTTTAAGTTGCCAAATTCAACTTGCAAAATCACTCATCTCGGCTTTGCTGATGACACGGTGGTTTTCCTAAAGGCTAATAGGAAAAGTTTGAAAAACTTGAAAAAATAAATTTGCTTGTTTTTTGAGAAGGCTATAGGGCAAAAAATCAATTTTCAAAGATCAGCTTATTATTTAACAAAATTCGATTAAGCAAATCACATATATGACACCAGGAGCTTATAAATCAAGTTGGCCAACTCATTTTGCTGAAGCATGTTCTCTCATCCATTCCCCTTCATATTCTAACAGTCTCTAAACATTCAACCGGGGGGGTAATAGATAAGCTACATATCTTTTTTCAAAGTTGTTTTGGGGAATTTATGGATTTGGTTAGAATAAGATATGGAGATGTTGAACAAAATTATGTTTCCCATATTTGGAAAATGGCCTGGAAGTTAAAAATCTCCATATTAGTATCAAAAGTTTTTCTTTAAAACTTTGGTGGAAATTGCAAAAAGGAAAATCACTTTGGTCTAACTTTATGTGGTCCTTACCTGATTACTTGAAAGTTTCAAAGACTTGGCGCGGGATTAAAGATGTGGATGATATTGCATCTGACATGTGGGAAAGGGTGAGGTATCATCCTGGCACACAAATTGGTAAAACAGATCTAATATATATAGTGCGTGGAACATACAACATTCACTGCCTTATCCTGATATGACAATAGCATATTTTTTCTTACATCAGCATGAATATATTCCTGCCCTTCAAAATGGATTGAATACTGAGTTTGTTCAGTTACCATCTACATATTCTCCTTTGTTTGATGATTATCATGATATGTTGGTATGGAAACCTGAGAAGAATGGATTCTTTTCCCTTTCCTCTGCTTATGAAATTCTTAGACCTAAGAAGTTTAAAATTGAATCTTTCAAAAACTTATGGTCGAAATTCCTACCAATTTCTTTTCTTCAGTTTTCACATGGGGGCTTCTAAATAGACTATTACCTCTATCTGACATCTTAGAGGATTATAGTTTCTATTTGCTATCTATATGCCCTTTCTGCAAAAGTGATTCTGAAGAAGTTCATCACTGTTTCAATAACAGTAATTGGACCAAAGGTATATAGGACCAGATAAGCTTATATTTTTGGTGTGGAAGTTATTCATTTCCAAAATATGTGGGATAGATTTTACTTTTACTGGAATGTAAAAATAAAATCTAAACTGCAAACTGTGTGTAAGATTAATCCCATCAATAACTTCTTCGTTAATCTAGTGTGCAAGAAATAAGTATATCTATCATAATCAAGATCCTGATATGATGAGCATGGCTAAAAATGTCATAGATACAATTAGATCTTTGCTTTTTATTAATGGATTGAGATGGAAAGGTTCAGAAAAAGATCATATACACCCAACTCTTCTGTCAATAGCTCTAATTGATACAAGTGAAAGAAATAGTGGACAGAGCATAGTTTTCTAGAAACTTCCTTAGAAACCTTATAAGCTCAATACAGATGGTTCCTCTCTCAATTCTAATACAGCTGGAGCTGGAGTGGTAATAAGATATCAGCAAGGAAAAGTTTTAATTGCAAAATATCAGTATCTAGAAGATAAGGATAGTTTGGAAGCTGAAATCATAGCTTTAATCATTGGTCTGGAAACAACCTATTTCCATGAATATAATAACATTCAAGTGGAGATGGATTCTTTGCTGTTATTAAAGATGGTCAGAAAGGAGTATAAGATTCCATGGAGTTCATCTCTCTACTCAGAACCATATGGAGTCTCACATGTGAACTTTCAGTTTCTTTCTCACATAATTTCAGAGAAGCAAATTCAGTTGATGATGCTCTTGCAAAGTTAGCCAGTAACACTAATATTTCCAGTATTTTTACACACGAATCTTTGTCACAAGTGTTAGGGGATTGGTTATGCTTGATGCTAGAGAATTTTCTTATATTAGAGCTAGATAAGAACTGAAAAAATGTGCACCAGATACAATATTTTTCCCTTGTTTTAATGACAGATACACATGGAAGATTTGGAAAAACTGATGGAGATGGAGATGTCAGGAGAGGCTTGGATGTCCATATAAGCTTACCAAGATGCTTGATTTGCAACAATCTTGTGCTGATCCAAGTCTATTTACTGTATATTACTTCCGGGGGAGTAATATGCAAGGGGTTAAAATGGAAGACCACCTCTTTTTGTTTACACAGGGGGTGGAGGCAAAAAAGTGGGAGGCCGTTTTAGACCTCGTCATTTGGCTTAGGTCATTCTCTTTACTAACACGGGGAGTGAGGGTGAAGGGAGTGTATTTCATAGCTCTTATATCAATTTTGGGGAGTATTCCACGATTTCCACAATGTATTTTATTCCAAACTCGAGTTTCATTGGTTATATCCTTAGTAAAATTACCCCCACCTTTGGTGAGTTTTGATTAAAAAAAGAATATTTATATTAATTTATAGTAAAATATTATTTTTATATTAATAATATTATTTTATAATATAAATGGTAATAAATTAAGTAGTAATATATACTTTAACTTAAATAAATCTAAGGCAAAAATAATTAATATCATACATAAAAAATGATATAATAAATTTCATTTTTAAATTTTATATGAATCGAATATAAATAAAATTAATAGTACTATTATTCTCATAAAAATATTATTATTTCATAATTTATACTATATATAATAAGAGTCCGTCTCTTGAAAGACGGTCTTTCCATAAGTTATGGAAAGACCAAGGTTTAAAGTGTAAATTAGAAGAAATTA
>JAULKM010003814.1:0-15237 GCA_032355605.1 Rubia tinctorum | reverse complement strand
CATATTCAGTTGTTTGTAGACACCCCCCCCCCCACAAACTATGTTTGCTGCACTAGCTATTCCTAAAACGTAATCGGAGTTACACCCAATTGCGAGTCTTGTGTAGTAAGCTTTTGAATCCTAGGAACTTTTTGGATGACCCCAGACATGCCACTAGCTACCCTTTGGAAATTTTTATTTAGTACAGGAGCAACAATATGAATTCTTATCTTTGATCTCATAAGCGCCCCGCAGGTTAGTAGATCTCCAGTGAAAAAGATCTGTTTACGGGAGATCTACAAACTCAAGAGAGGAGTGTGATCAAAGATAAAAATTTGTATGTTTCTCCCATTCCTATAACAAAACTACAAAAAAGTGTAGACTGTGGTAAGTACTGGGTCATCCACGAAGATGCAAGGAATCTAGTTATCTACAAATTAAAATCGTGGTTGTGTCGTCAATCTGATTAAGTGTTAGAAATAAACAGTGTTGTGAAAATAACCATTGTGGGGGGATTTTCAACTATCAATTACAATCATACAATAAATGAAATAAACAATATAAATGGACATTTGGGGAATATTTGCGTAACATGGTTGATGTTATTTCTATCATCGATTTCATCAGATACAAGAACTTAACCATATTCTTGTGTTTGTGTCATGTGGTGTGGACAGTGGTCAAAACATCCCCCTTCTGTCACATAGATGTACTCATATAATATATTCCATCAGGCTCATCTCTGCAACTAAGGGAGTGCAACAACGGCTATGGCATATTGCGCAGGTTTATTTCTCCCCGTGCAAATATGTCACAGGCGGAACACCACGAATGAAACTTCCCCTAGGCCTAACATGCAACAAGCTACAAAAAAGATGGCAAAATCACAATTAACAAAGCCTGGGGGAAAATTGATTTCCAAAAGCTACTAAAAGCATGTAAAGAGGGGGGGGATTTGGTTGGGTTTCTAATTATGCTAACATGCAACAAGCTACTAAAAAGATGGAAAAATTGCAATTAACAAAGCCTTGGGGGAAATTGATACCCACTTCCAAACCTCTTATAGATCCTAGACTCATTAACTCATTTATTCACATTAATTGCATATGGGAAATGTTATCACGTCCATTTGAAGATCAACATTCATTTCATCTTAGTTAGTAATTTGCAAAGACATTCAACGACCATTTGTAAATATCATTGATAAGCACTTTAGACAAACAACACCTAAAGGTATTTCATCAATGGCATTATATACTAAGAACCATAAATTTGATAAAAACAACAAGCATTAAACCAAATGCCTAGCCATTTAACCAAACAAAACATTTATTAGATTAGACCTAGAAACAACATTCAAGATTCAATCTTTCATTGCTACCCTGGGACAAATATGATAACAAACAACACTAACATACTCGTCTAGCAAGATTAACATCATTTATCCACAAGAGTTCTAATTCCATGTTCTTGGATTTTTATGCCAAAGGTGAGAAGAAATTGTACACTTTCCTAACAATTATAGCACTTAATCATACAACCATTTCATAGTCTCAAACAACCCATAACATAAATGAAGTAAACATCAACATTAATGGCACAATAAATACTTCACAACAAATGCCCATGAAAGAGCAAAATAGAGTCTTACTACATGGGTTTTGAAGTTTCAATCAATTTCCCCCAAGTGATAAGTTTAGCTAAAACAAGTTATACTATAAATCCCAAGCATAATCATACAAAGAAAATATGAAAAGATGAAAAGTAAATGAAGAACTCGGGTTTTGAGAAGATAAAATTTGGCCAAAGGGAAGAGGATATGAAGTGTGTGGCCAAAAATGATTTTTACAGTATAAGAGAGAAAGGAAAATAAAGAGAGAGAGAGAGAGAGAGAGAAAAGTGCAATAGGCGTCGCTCGGGCAGAAATGGCATCACCTGAGCGGAAATGGCTTTTCCTAAGCGGTGGAGGCTTCAATCCAATGTTCTGACTTTGGCTCACTCATCCGCCCGAGCGGATAATGATCCGCGTGGGCGAGCTGCAGTTCGTGGCTTCTCGTTTTGCTTCCCAGGGGTGAACCGTTGTCCTTTTTGGGATTCTTGTAGTCAACTTTATAGCGCCTAAAAAGACAAATCCAATGTTACCATCTTTGGGGGATAGTTTCTCTCGGATCATTCCCAGAAATTCGTTCAAACTTCCGGATCACAATTAATCTGCATCTTTGTCTTCCTTCTTCGACTTTTCTATCTTCTACCAGGTTTTGAATCGTGGCCTACAATATTCTACCATCCTTTAGAATGAACTTCACTAAAATACTCCAAAGTGCTTATGAGCAATCTACGAATGAAGCTCACAAAAAAGGAATCTAGATGCTCGTAACAAGCCAAAATCCATTAGACTCAAAAGTCTTTTACAGAATGAAGGATTTATATACGAAAACCAAAAATGGTTATCTAAAACCATTAAGATATAAATCTTCCTAAATATATCAATCTTCTAACAAAAAGATAATAAAAGAGATGTTAAATGCTTAGAAAAATACATGCATTTTACGTCTAATCAAGTACACACATGTACTGCCAACATGGGGGTTTTACAATATCTAATGGAATACACTGATGGTAGGTGACGAAGGAGAAGGAGATCTATATTTGAAGTTCCGCAAGAACTAACTTTGGTAGTAGTATAGAGCAAAGACAAAGTGGAAGATAACTGCACTTTGTGGGAGTTGATAGCTCATAAATTGAATAATCAACCCCTTTGCATGGTCATTCCACCATTTCCACCCAATGTCACTTATAAGCTCAAGAGCGGCATGATCCAGTGTTTGCCCACTTTCCATGGAATGGCCGGTGAAGATCCTAACAAGAACATGTTAAAGTTTAATATATTTTGTACCAATATGAAGCCGTCAGGAGTCACAGAGGAAGATTACATTTGAGGTTGTTTTCCTTCTTTGTTCGGGATGCGGCTAAAGGTTGGTTGTATTACCTTCCACCCGGTTGCATCACCTCCTAGATGGATATGAGGTGTAGATGTCTTAAGAAATACTTTCCAGCTTCATAGTCTGCTGGGTTGAAGAAACAGCTCTCCAATATCTCTTAGTTCGCTAATGAATCCCTCTTTACGTATTGGGAATGGTTCAAGAGGTTATTGGAAAGCTATCCATATCGTCCATTCATGGATGGGGATTTAGTTTACTAATTTGTCGAGGGGCCATATGATGATAACATGCGTATGGTGAATGCCGCTTGCAACAGTTCAATCGCAAACAAGAACCCAAGGGAGGTATTGACTTTCTTTGTGGAAATGGAAAATTGTACAAGGTAGTTTGGTACAATATCAATGGTGAAAACCATGGACGATTCATCTCATTCTCCTAAACTGGAGAAGCAAGTCCAAGCTCTTTCTTCCATGATGAAAGATTTCATGAAAATGGGGGTTCAATAAGTAAAAGTGTGAGGCATTTGCAGCCTTGATCATCACACGGATGCTTGCCCGCAAGTGGTGGAAAATTTGGAGGAAGTTAAGGTGTTGGATTTCAACAATGGTGGAAATAGGCAACAGATTGGTAGGGGACAACAACAAGGGTTCCGTGGGAACCAAGGAGGTGATAGGAAAGACCCCTACGCAAACATCTTCAACCTGAGGTGGCGCGATCACCCCAACCTTTTTTGGAGCGAGGAGAATCAAGTGCAAGGGTATAACCGAAGTGGACAACCTCAACCTCAATGCTATCTAAGGGGAGAACGGTCTTCCAACAACAGTGCCTCACTCTACAAGTCGGATCGAGAGGAGATCTTGGTAGTAATCTGTCTATTGGCTAAGAAGAAAGATATGTTTTTGGAAAGAACAAGGCGAGGGATTGAAGATCTCAAGAATAGTCCAATTTTCAAGCATAAAAAATCTTGAAATTAAAGTTGGATAACTTGTCACCTCATGAGCCAAATTAAATCCAAAGATTCCGGAAATCTTCCTTCTCAACCAAAGATCAATCCGAGGAATTTGACTGCTTTGAAGCTAAGAAGCAAGAAGAAGGTGCGCGAGGCCGGGAGAGAGATTTTTCAACGAGACGACTTGGTCTGGAAGAAAAACAAAACCAACTTGGAGGAGTAAGAATTGGTTCTGGAGGAAGAACTTGTCAAGGAACTTCCAACACCCGAGGCGAGGATGAATCTTCTACCACTTTTCCTTGGTGCAATTAGGGGAAGGCCAAATGTGGCAACCAATGATGAGCACATCTGGAAAATTTTCGAGAAGGTTGAGGTTAGTGTTCCTCTCTTGGACTTGATTGATCATGTACCATACTATGCTAAACTTTTGAAAGTTGCATGCACTAAGAAAAGGACAACCGATTAGAAAGCTAGGGATATGGAAAATAGAGGGAGTTGCAACTCTTCATCATAGGAAGTTGCCTACAAAATGTGATGACCCTAGTATATTTTCAATTCTTATCTCCCTTGGTGGTAAATTAGTGAAGAATACTATGATTGATCTAGGAGCCTCTATTAATGTCATCCCGTCTTACATATATGAGAACCTAGAAATTGGTGAACTTAAAGAAACACGGGTAGTTTTCCCAATGGCCGATCACTCCCAAGCTTGCCATCGGGGTCTAGTAAAGGATTTTATGGTTTGGGTTACCAATTTGGTGCCCCCGACGGACTTCTATGTCCTTGAGGTTGCGCGCGATGGTGATGCACCCTCAATTTTATTGAGTAAACCTTTTCGTAAAACATCAAGGACTAAGATTGATGTTTATTTGGGAACACCAACCTTAGAGGATGACATAGATAGGATATATTTTGATATGTACAAATCTCTGTATGACTCACCTAATCCTTCTCTTCTGTGTAAAATAATGATATGAGAACTCTTGCATGTTAAATAATGATAATTGCCTTGATAAAGCTCTTGATGATAGTGATGAACATAGCCTAATTGATGATATTTTTGATGACTTTGAGAATGATGAGAGAAAGCCTGCCTTTTAATTCAATTGTGAAGATCATTTCGATGAGACTATTGCTTTGCATGATGTTAGTGATGATTTATCTATCTCTGATTGTTTTCTATGATCACTAACATGCAGTGGTTAGTGGAGAGTGGCGAGAATGTAAAACACCCTCGACCACCTCATATACCCAAGGAAATGGCTAAGGACTCGACATTGGCTAAGAAAGGATACTCAATCTGTTTGGAAAAAAAAGTGCTCAAGGTAAGAATGGCACCTTGTGGAGACCTCTCCACAAGGATATCATGGTGGGTGGAGTTTCCGATGGCAACTTCAAAGACCCAATGGTAGGTTCTTTCAATTGAAATGCATGAAAAAGAAATAAATCATGATGATGACAAAAAAAATACCCAGTCTTTCTTTCTTTGTTCTTGATATATTTTGCACAAAGTATTTTGGGGTTAAAATCTTGTTGGTTGATAAATTTTGAGCCCAAATCTCATGATTTTTGGTGTAATAAATAAGATTTGTTAGGTGACAAATTTTCTTCGAGAAAAGGAAATAATAGCACTATTCACAGGGTAGCCTCGTGCAAATCCCTTTTGCATAAGGGGTGCTCAAGCCAACACCTATTTTCACGAGGGTAACCTCATGTCATGCACGAGCCAGTACGAGGTTGGCAACATGACAGGCCTCGTGTGGCTGGGATTTTGAGGTAAAAAGTGCATATTGGCGAAAATTTGAATTTTAACCCAAAACATGCAAATTTTGGCCCATTAATTCAGCGAAATCTTTGTTTCCTTCAAATGTGGGTGTAAATAGTACACCAACACCTCCCTTATGAATAAATATATTGGTACTTTTGTCCCTTTCATTCACTAATTTCAAAAATGTCATCCTAATCTCATTTGTACCTCTTCTCTAAATCACCATAATTACTGAAAATAATTATATATAGTACATTTCATCGCCCATAAAATTCATTTAGCTCATTATAATCTATCAAAAACACTCAGTTTCACTTCCCCTTGGCGAAACTCGAAAATGGGAGCATTTTTTCGCAAAAATTACATTTATGCTTCTTTTTGTGTGGATTCTTCATTACTAGGTCTCAAATTTTGGGTAATCCTTTGAGCTCTATGTTTAATTTCTTTATATAGCATGATGGTGATGTGATGATTTTCTTGATCCAAAAATTGTTTTGAAATGTTTTGAGGGAATTTTTCTTTAGGTTATGTGAATGATCTTGTGTTAAACTAGGTGTGTGGCGGGGGGTGCATTGTTCTTATGCTTTGATGATATGATCTTCATTGATTGTGATTATTTAGGAGGGATGATTCTTGATTGCATGATCTTCTTGATAAGATGATATGATTTTTCATGGGTTTGTTATTTAGTTAGAATATTTCTTAATTGAATAGCCTTTATTTTGAGATAGCATGATTTGCATAACTTAGAATTTTTTTCTATTTAGGAAGAAGTGTTCTCTTTGAATGATTTTTGATGCATGCCTTTGGTTATTCTTGCATTACCACCTCTTTCTTGTTGTGATAGGATTTCTTCAAAAAGATATAGGTAAAAAAAGGATCAACTTCTCGGGGTGACAAAGGGAAGAAGCTGACAAAGGTGGGGAGATGAGAGCCGGAAATTTCCCTTCCTTCTAACCCCGCTTATGTTGTTGATGAGTTCATGGGGTTGACCACCATTTCTGGGAGTGAGGCTCAAAGGTGCAAGTACTTGAGATTCCCGAAGCAACCCATATTGGAGACAAAGTTTTCTTTCTAGGAGACCTTGGGAGCTCTAGGTCTACTCAAATCTGTCACGTATTTGCTAAGCCAAATAGGGCCAGAGGGTTTCTCAGCAAACAATTTCAATACTTACATGTGGTGGACTTTGGAGTTTTTGGCAACCTTAGAGAAATTAAAGGATAGTTTGGAGAGGAGGAGCATCCATTTCTAGTTGGATGAGAAGGAGTACACTATATCACAGCAGGAGATTGTCGAAGCATTCAGGTGGAAGTACGGGAAGGAGATTCCGATGACACATCGACCAGGCCTTCTATTCTCATTGAGCAATTTTTTGAAGAATTCTTTCAGGAACGGAGAGGAAGCATCTTTGCAAGAGAACTATAATTGTCCATCCAGCAGTTATTGTCCATGGGGGTATTCTATCATAGGGAGATTTCACAGTGTCCCAGTTTGAATGTCCAAGTTCTTTGGGTGATAACGCCGGAGGAGAATTTTTACCCCAACATGGTGGCGGCTTTTGTTGAGGAGTGCATTACCATAGGAGACAAGAAGGGTGGAAACATTTCGATGGGTGGTATGGTTGACCTTTTGGCCTAGCACTTGGGGCATCCGGTCCCCTCTCCGTTTGCAGTGGTGAATTTGTGTCGCTTGGGAACGCGATATACAATAGAAAAACTTGCGAGGGTGTCTGTGTAGCCACCACGACTTTGAAGGATCACTTTGCATGGTTATATGGTGGTTCCATAGTGTGAAATTTTATGATTCTACCCTAGCCGAAGCGTATAGTAATCAACCAGGATACGATGTTGGATGGTTTATTCCTAGCCCCAAACTTGAGGTTTGAGAAGGATTTCTATAGAATCCTCTCAAACCATGACATACATGTCAAGGAGGACGACAACGAGGCTCCATTTAGGGCACCTCCTAGCTGCAATTACCTACGCGTGGATTTCCTCGACCAATTCAGCATATTCGGGGGTGGGTGGAATGAGCATACATTTGGAGGAATTTGGTAGCAGGCTAAGCTTTACGGAGGGTACCATGCATGATTGGGGGTCTAGATTGGACTTCAGTAAGCGGGAAATGAAGGAAGAATTTGTCATTGTAGATGACTGAGCGGATGTCCAAAAAGAAGCCATCCAGCTATTGATCGAGAGATTCCACATCTCTAGGCTCGATGGTTTTGGGAATGTCATTCCTATTGAGAGGCAAGAAATACCACAAGAGGAAAGAAGAAGGAGGCATGAGACACGACACTTGAGGAGGGACCCTTCGGGGTCACATATGTGAGTTCCACTACTTTTCCCTTTCCAACTCGTGGTTTTATTGTCTAATTGCATTAGGGACACTGAAAAGTTAAATTGCGGGGGGAGAGTAGTGAAGCACTTAGGAGTTTTCATCTCGGGATTCCTTTTTCTTTTTGGTGTTATTTATTTTGGTGTTTTTGTGCTATATTTTGTTTTGAGAAGTTTGGTAGAGTCAGTGGTGTGATTTTTAGGGGGCTATCACTTTGTTTTTGTTTGGCAATGTTTTGGATGGAACTTTTTGGTGGTGTAATTTTATGTTTTGCATTAACTTTTGGTTGTATGAAGCCAAACTTTGTGGCATTTTTTGCTACACAAAAAAATGAAAAATTGAAAAAATGAAGGAAAAAATATATACCCGGTTAAGTTGAAAACCTGAAAGGGCAACTTATACAAAAAATGGAAAGAAATCGTGGATATGTCAAAAGACCTAGGTAAAAATGAGAGGCTAGGCCCGGCTAGGTTGGAAAACCTAGGCAAAAATGAGAGGTCGTGTGGAAAAAGGTAATAAGGTGAGCTCAACATGTGTGAATGATAGGATGAAAACTCAAAAGGGTACCTAGACAAAATGAGAGAAATTTTAAATGAAACTTGAACAATTTTGGCCATTTTAGGCGGCTTCTTCATTGACATCGTTTGATCATCTTTGGCGGTTTCTCATCAACATATCTTGAATTGCCTTCGGTTGTTTCTTCGGATTAGTAAGCTAGTCTAGCACTTATCATTTTACTTAGCCTTTTCCCACTTTTTCTTTTATGTATTTTTGGTGGATAGATTACTTTAGCATCTCCGGGGAGAGTGAGAGTTCTGGGATTCTTACAATCTTTGGGGGAACTGGGGTAGCTTAGGAATAACTTGAGTGTATCGGTTAACATCTCTTTGCATGCTACATTCATCTTGGATATTTTCTCGTTTTTGTTTATTCGGGAACGAGTAAAGGTTTAAGTATGGGGGGATTGATGTGCACCTTCATGCATACGTTAGCCGTGCATTTGACACATTTATTATCATTTTTTGTTAGGTTGATTTCTAGTTTTAGTTAGGTTTACACAACAAAGGGTTTAGATGGCCATTATTGGTTTTCTTGTCTTAATCTCGAGTTTTGTAGGCTTAATTGAAGCTAATAGACACTTTCTATTCACGGACACTTAGATCTTCCTTTGTGATCTCAATAGTAGGTTGCTTGTGAGTAATATTTGATCATCTTTTTATACAAGGCCATCCGAGAGGGTGGTAGAAGATATTTGAAGGTCATTCGCAAGGATGGAAGAAGATATCGAAGGTTATTCGCAAGGATAGTACTAGATTTAAGGCCACGGACTCCAAATCGTGGTAGTAGTCCAAAGCATGGTAGTAGATGGAATTGAGCCGGGGAAAGACGGATTTGAAGTTCAAGAAGGCCAAGAAAGAAGTGGAGGAATTGTAGTTCGAGAGTTGCACTGAGTTCGGGGAAATTTCTAATAATAATCAGCCTTTCAAGATGGCACCATTGGATTTTTCTTCTCAACCACTCTAAAATAAACTACAAGAACTCTCAAATCGGAGCATCGATTCATCCATAGCGGGGCAAAAAAATCAGCCGGCTAACCGACTGACAAGATCCGTGCACAAGGAAAGAACCATCCGTGTAGGCTTGTGTAACTTATCTTGCACTGCTCTGAAACTTTACACTGGACGTGCAACGGCCCTTGCACGGGCCGTGCATGTCCGTGTGGGCTGTTGTACGAGGGTCCCAATTTCACCTCTAAATGACTAAGTATGGGCATGGGCTACTCCGTTTTACACGACCCGTGCAATTCCAAGTCTTAAAAGTCAAAACAAGCCCACAGGGCGTAAAAAATAGCACAGGTCGTTCTATTTTTCTGAGCAAAAAGACCTTTCAACCTACGGGTCATGCCAAATGACATGTGGCACGTGAATTATAAGTTTCGAAGGAGGCACCAACCCACGTCTTATTAGGCTAAACAGGTCGTGTCAGTTTGTTAAGCCCACGCTGCACGAGGTTGCACGCCTTGTGCTCAGGCGCACGAGACGTTTTACATGGACCGTGTCGTTCGGTACTGACCGTGCAAACAACAACTGCTAGGGTTTTTTGGTAAACTTTGGGCCTTTTTAAAGCCCAAATTCCCTAATATTATATATATGAACCTTTGTCTATTACGGTTTAAGTTTATACCCATTTTTCATCTTCAAGAATACGCTAGAGAAAGAAAATACCCTTTCATCTCTCTAGGTTCCTTTTCTTATTTCTCTTCAGTTTCCTTTTCCCAAAGGCATTGAATCCAATGAAATACTTGGGTTCAATGCTTCACTTGGGGATCATATTTGTATTCATTTATTAATGCCTATTTTGTGAGATTTCTTAGATCTACCTAATTCTATGTGTTTTGTGATGTTATGTTGGCTTGTTCGTCATATTCTTGTGAATGCATGATTTTCACACTTAGTTAGCACACACCATAGTCTACTTTCATGTTTTTAAACTATTGATACCCCCGGGGAACAAAACCTAGATGTGCTTGGGGTAACGATGAATCCGGATCCAAGTGGTTGAGTGCATGTAGGTTACCGTTGTTGATGTTACGATCGACCATGCACTTGTAAGCTAGCGAGTTGGTCCGAAGGGTTACGAAAAGAGATAGCTAAAGTAGTAAGCTAAGGTTACCTTTGTGATCCTAGAGCCATCTATCAGATGCCTACTTCCTTTGCCTTTGTAGGCCTAAGGGTAGAGCGTTCGTAGTGTTCCACCCGGGACTTAATTGCATGGGGGAGAATCAGACCTACACAATGAGCCACTTCCTTTGTTGCACTCTCCTAGTTGCGGAGTCGAAGCCGGTGCGCGCACCCTTATGTGACAAATAGGGAGAAGTTTTGACCATCGCCTCTACTACGTGTCAAAACACTAGAATAGGTTCATAGTTCTTGTATGTGATGAAATCAAGGATTGAAATAGCATTAATCATATTGCGCAAATATTCCCCAAGTGCTAGTTTATACAGTTTATTCTTGTGATCAATTTGCGTGTTAGTAGTTTTAGTACAGAAAACCCCCTAATGCTTGTTTTACCAACACTGATTGTTCCTAACACTAGATCAGATTGACGACCCGATCAGGATTGTGTATAGTTAATTATTATATTTCTAACATCTCTGTGGAGAACCTCGATACTTTCCACTGTCTACCCATTTTGTAGTATAGTAGTAGGAACGGGAGCAATAATACAAATTTCTATCTTTGATCTTTAATAGTCCTCCTCTCATGTTTTAACGACCTCAGAGAGTGTGAGTCACTTGTTCACAACCTCAAGGAGATTGAGAAGTGGGAACTCGACCCCCTCATCCTAGATGGACATCCAACCCATGAAGTCCACGTCTTCCCTGGTGTTGTTCCTATGAAGCTCAAGCATTGAGGCATACTTGGATGGGAGCTCGTGGGTTATCTTTACCACCAAAGAGTTTTGAGCTTCATGAACGCCCTTGATAAGGAGCTTCTGGAAGAACTTTCTGAAGCCTTGAGTCTTCTCTAGCCTATTAGTATAGGCTTGAGCTGGGACATTTAGTGCATAGCCGAGCAAAGATCCTTGAGTCTAGCATTTTCATCAACCATAGCCTAGTTTGATTCCTCATCTTTAGCCATCTTCTCTCGGAGGTCGACTATTGCTTGTTGATGGTCAGTGTTATCTTCTCTAGCATAGCCTTGAGGTTCCCACTTAAGTTTCAAACTCGCAGACATAGCTAGTCCTGGTCAAGATACCACACAAGGTCAAATCCAGGCTCTCACCAGCGAAGGCACTGCAAGATCCTTAAGCAGAGTTACTGGGATCGACGGGGCTAGAGAAATAATAGTCTGCCAAGCAGCCCCGCCATTGTCATTGACCAAGGCTTCCTCCTAAAAAATAGGAGGAACATAGCCAAAGAGGTTTTATCTTTCTGGAGGATGGGCTTCAAGATAGTGACCCCTCACAATATCCTCTTGGAGTGGCCCTCAGCTTTGGTCTGAGCAGGGATCGAGCTACTCAATGCCGGTTAAAGCTGGGGGGAAGGGATGACAGTAACGTTGTCTTCATTCCCAAAATTTTACCACCAGGACCCACTGCAGGAGAACTCTCTTTTAGAGCCTCACTTCTCCCAACCTAAGCCATTTTAACATACATATTTTCAAATAAATAATGTACCCACAAGTTTGTTAACCAATACTAAGGGATAGCCAGGACAAGCAGGATAAATCTCTTTTAGAGCCTTAAGATCTTTATGTAGGGATACAATATTTCCATCATTCTCCTTACAAACGACATGAAACCTATCTATCTTATCTCCTAATAAACTTTTCAATAATGCTCTCTGCAAATATATCGATCCTAGTTGCATTTTCAATTTCTTTACTTTGCTAACACACTCAAAAACAAGTTGAGTGGCCCTGGTCACCACGTCACCAACCTATGCCATTACACTAAAGTTAATAACATAAGATTGAAACCCCAAAATAGTTGTTTAGGAAATAAACATACCTCTCTCGCAGAACCATCGGCCATAGTTAAACACCGGGAGTCATGGCAGTAGAACCCTTGTTAGATTTCTTATCTACATTGAATTTTTTTTGACAACTCACTTCTATATTGATCTTACGCTTAGTACCTTCGTGGTTTTCCCTCATACAGGTTGTTTCATGGAAAATAATAGATGTGTTGGTATCTTAATCACAGGATAATGGTTTTGTTAAGAAAGAAACATTACGACTGCAAAACAAAAAAAACCTTTAATAAAATGGCATAGGTGTGAATTGAAAAACTTTAAACATATAAATACCTTGCTAACCAGTAGGACGACCTATTTCTACAACTTTGTCGCGCATTTCACTCGGGAATCTAGCTTCCCCCCCCCCCCACTTAAGCACTCGATTCAGGTCAATGTTCTCATTCCATATTGGCATTTCTCCTTGGTCAGATTATCTCACATATAGGAATTTATCTTCCCAATCTCCACAACCTTAATGAGATATTCTTACAATTTCAACACTTTCAATAACTTACTTGAAAGATACTAGAGACTTACCTACATCCATTTCATGTAACATATGGTAAGCACTAAAAAATGACACACTGAAATCAATGGAAATTTCCCAAAAAAACATTTAAAATCAGTCTGTATGACTACTCCCCGAGGATGCGTCTGAGCAAAAGCAACACAATGAGCCTCTAAAACACTCATAAAATAATCTTGTATAAGGAGTGATAAACCATATTGCATCTGTCATGAATATAGACTAAACATATCAGGCGGCAACCTCATCATGACATCCCCGGGGACCTCCTGAAATAGAGGTAATTTAAAAATCCAATTATACTTTCTCATTTTTATTTAAGCAGCCAATGCATAACTCCGCTATCAATATTTTACTATCACTTCATTAGAAATACATCCAATAACCATGCTACCATGATTGTTCTCATTTTTCCTAGGTTTTAAATTAAATTATGATAGCTTCGTAACTAATAACTCCTAGGCAAGGAAGGCTTAGGATATACACCTCCCCTAACCATGCAAGGTCCCAAATTAAGATATACTTCGAACCCAGTCAACAAGGTAAAAAGGCAGTATTTCTAGTGAAAAAAGTACTCCGCTAAGTATTATTTAGTAGTGGGAAGCTTAATGCCAAAGTAACAACTTATTTCTAGTGAACCACTCAAGGGAAAGTAAATAAGAATGATGACTCTCACCCACGATCGTACCACTAAAACTATGATCTTGGAACATGGCCCATGATCAGCAAAGATTACGGTAAACACCAACTATATATAGATGATCCGAAAAACTAGAAAGGTAATGACATTTTCCTGATATTATACATACATTGATCATACACCAACTTAGGCATCAGAGATGGATCCAGGGGACTTTCCTGAGATGTTCTACATGTTTCACGAAGCTAGCATGGAGCATTGTGTTGATTCCAAATATTATGTTGGTCTGGAAAGAATCCTCCACATAAAAAAGTACCAAAATCATTAGGTACAAAAACCAAGTTATTTCTTAGAGAACTAGTCATGAAAAGAAATTAACGAGGTGGCAAGAGAAAGAAGGAAATTTAGCACCCAGCTAGGAAGCTCGCATAATGTTTCTGAAGCACACGTTGGATGAAGCTATATACTAGAGAACTTGATAATAATCCAATTCCCATGAAGATGGAAAATTGTCATCCTTCAAAGATACTACTACTGAGCAATGTTGCAGCGGGTTCTCCATCAATGACATCTCTGTGTTCCAGCTAGGGTGTATCTTCCCACAAATAAAAGACTACATGCTGGAAAAACTTCCTTTTTTGTAAATTGACGCTCCGAGATTCGTTCATCCCAATAGGAATAATAGGGCCACATGTTTTAATAAAATTAGGATCAGATTAAAAAATATATGGAAACTCTATATTACAACAAATGGACGTCTCATCAGAAGAAGATCTATTAAAGAAGGCTTGAAATCCAAAAAGAGAATAGCCACTCTCCATCAATGAGATATTTTATCTGAATTTAATCCCCTTTGACAAAAGGCTCGATGGGTACCTTTCCAGAAAATTCCCAAAAAGGGATAGGATTAAAGCCTAAGTGGTGACGACCACCTTGCCAAATAGAAACCTGATATTGCAAACAAAATCCTAATGCTAGAACATTGAATATTGGCTCTCACAATTATAATGTCAAAACATTGAGGATTAGCTCTTAATATTCTAAAGCCAAAACACTAAAGATTGGCTTTCACATTCCATAAAATTCTAAGAACCGTTACTCATTCCGTAAAATGCTCAGGATAGAAACCCATTATGTGAAGTCTCAAGGATCAAATCACGTTTCATGAGGTTCTTCTAAGGGATACTACTTCACAAGATCAATAAACATCCAGCTGATAGCTAACCAAAAATCATTTTCTCAAGAAGGGAAAAATAAACAACAGAAATGAGGTTAGGAAAATAAGATTAGTTCATTAAAAATGAATCTCGAGTTTACAAAAACTAAGGATTATCGGTGAAGCTATCCTATTACAAAGAATTTTCTAAATATCTAAAAACTGCTTCGGAATAAACATTGATACTACAGAGTTTGGGCGGCTCTAGATGTACTTCGCTCTCTTTTGAGCAACGGGATTTTGTGCTTCGCTCTCTTGTGAGCAACGGGATTTTGTGCCATGAAAATAGCACTACTGTTGTCACATAACAGCAGTGGAGAGCCAGAAAGTGGAACACGAAGATCACGAAGAAGGTGAG
>JAULKM010003796.1:0-31596 GCA_032355605.1 Rubia tinctorum | reverse complement strand
ATACTAATTAACAAAAGAAAATCAAACATGAATTCAAGAAGAAACTAAGGTAGAAATGGAAGAAAACCTAGGGTTTTGCAGTTTAGAATTGGGAGGAAAAGATGATGGAAGAAAGAGAAAAGTGATGAGTATTTATAGTACAAAAATATCAAAAAGTAAGTCTGGGTTGACAGGCATCATGACTCGCGATGGCCAGAATACTCTGCCCTCAAGTGACTTCTTCTCTTTGGTCTTCATGTAGCTGTCTCCTCTTCCTTTCTTCTAGTTTTCAAAAGTTTTCGTAGTCTTCAAAATGGGGTCTTCAAGGTCTTAAAATGTTCAATAATTACCCCAACTCACATAATCCTTATTACAAGTGACAAAAGCGATAAAGTCGCTCTTAACTGTAGTAATATAATTTCAAGGTAAAATAGAGTATCCAAATCACAAAAGCCTATCAAAATGAGTATAAAAGATCCCCAAAATAATGGTATAATATGGACACATCATATCCCTACTCCCTAAGTATTGAACCCAATTATTTCATTGTATTCAATACCTTTGGCCAAAAGAAAATTAAAAGAATGGAAAGAACATAACCTAGAGAAGAGGAAGAGTGTTTTCTCCCTCTAGCCTACTATTGAGATATAAAAATGAGTATAAACTTAAACCCTAGTAGACAAAGGTCCATATGTATAGTAGTAGGGAATTAGGCCTAAAAATAGGTCTAAAATTTCTGAAAAACCTAGCGGCTGCCACTGGCGCGAGGGGTGCCTCATGACACGGCCCTAGTCGGCCAAGGGGGTCCAAGTCAATGGCACGAGCCATGCCAGACGTGGTGGAGTGGGCCACTAACTCTGGTATAGACCACTCCCCCTCGTGCCAGGGTGGCTATTGTCATCTAGCGCGGGCCGTCGGCCGGCTATTCATTTTTATCCTTCTGATCAGCTTTGCACATCGTTTGGAGCGCTTGGTCGGCTGGAATCTCATTTTACTCAATACCTCGGTGCCCTCCGCATCATTTTTCACACCTCATGGGCTGGTCTTGGCATTTGTGATTTGAAACAACACTGGCCGTGTAAAACGGAATATCCCGCTCCCTGATTTGTAGTGCATGACCAGCCAAAATGGAGACCCCTCGTGCTGGAATTTGACATGGCCAGTGTCATGTGGTACAGGCTGTGCCGAGGCTCCTGAAATGGGCCATGCCTAGGCCCATTTAATAAAGACAGTGAAAAGCAGTACGTGTTGTGCTAGCTTTTGCTCGTGTCGTACTTGTGCAGTTCGCGCCGACCGTGGCTAGTTCACTTGTATAACTTCTTTCCTCCGCTACAGGTAAACCGTTGATCCGATTTGGGAGTTCTTATAGTTAATTTTATAATGATCAAGAAGAAAAATCCAACGGTGATACTCTCAAGGACAGATTATTTTTGGATTTTTCCCAGAACTCCGTGCAACCTCGAACAACGATCCCTCCATTTTTCATTGGCCTTCTTGAACTTCGAATATGCCTTTGTTAGTCCCAATTACATATAATTCCACGCTTTGGAGTCTTTGGCCTTCAATCTACTACCATCCTTGCGAATGACCTTCAAATATCTACTACCTTCCTCGCAGATGGTCTTCTACAAAAGAAAATGAAAAACCACTCACGAGCAACCTACAATGAGATCAAAGAGGAAGATCTTGGTGTCGGTGAATACAAAGTGTCCATTAGCTTCAATTAAGTCAACAAAGCACATGATTTAGACAAGAAAACCAATAATGGCTTTCTAAAACCTTTGTCGTGCAAACCTAACTAAAACTAGCAATCAACCAAACAAAAGATGATAATAAATGTATTAAATGCATCGGCTAACGCATGCATAATGATGCACATCAGAGAGAAAATACTCTTCTTTTGCTCTAACTTATTTTTCTTTCTTCTCTTTATTTTTCCTTTGCCCAAAAGTGTTAAATCCAATGCAATATTTGAGTTCAATGGTTAGGGAATAGGTAATTAACTTGGAGATTATATTTTTATTCATGTAATGTATATTTTGTGAGATTTCTTAGATTAACCTATTTCTATGTGATTTTTGATATTTTGTTGCCTTGTTCTTAATGTTCTTGTGAATTGCATGATTGTCACAATTAGTTAGCACACACCAAAGTCTACTTTCATATTGTCGCAAAATTGATACCCCTGGGGAGGGAAACCAAGATGTGTTTTGGCTAACGATGGGTCTGGATCAATGTCGGTGTGTGCACGTAGGTTGTTGTTGGTAACGTTATGATTGACCATGCACTAGAAAGCCGATGAGGTGGTCTGAAGGGTAGCGGGTAAAGATTGATAAAGTAGCAAACTAGGGTTAGCTTTGCAACCCTAGATCCATCGATAAGGTGCTTCACACTTTTTTCCTTTTTAGGCCTATGGAGAAGCATTCGTGTTGTAGTGACCAGGACATAATTGCACGGGGGAGACTCAGATCTACATGGAAAGTAGGGCCGTCGTTTTATTCCCCTAATTACGGAGGCAGTGCTGATAGAAGATTAAGTGTGCACCCTACATGACTAGTATGGAGAAGTGTTGGCCATTAACCACACCACTTTTCATAAACACTAGAATTGACTTATAGTTATATGTGATGTAATTGATGATAAAAATGACATTAATCATGTTACGCAAATGATCCCCAAGTGCTAGTTTATATAGTTTATTCTCGTGACCATTTGCATGCTAGTAGTTTTAGTTATAAAACCCCCTAATGTTTGTTTTACCAACACTGTTTATTCCTAACATGTGGTCGGATTGACGACCCAACCACAATTGTGCGTAGTTGATTATTAGATTCCTAACATCCCTGTGGTTAACCCCGGTACTTGCCACTATCTACCAATCTTGGTAATGTAGTAGTAGGAACGGGGGCAACATTAAAATTTTTATCTTTAACCATTAATACTTGAGCCTTCTTTTAGTTTTCAATTAGTCAGCAAATCTCCCGCTGGTTGATTGATTTAGCGACGTTGGGATGGGGCGAGTCATTGTTTTTGTGTTTAAAATTAAAGTGTTTGTTCATAAGTTTATGGATTGACCAATTTTCATGAAAATTTCTCCTTATGAAAAATACAGTCTCTAATGAAATTGATTATAGGTTATTCAATAATACAATCTTTAGTAACTCATGAAAATAGAATCTTTTATAACTTGAATAGTATAGTATTCATTACTTCAGCCTTTTATAAAATGAATCTTAGAGTATCCCTTAGTTATTTTTAAATTTTAGTTTGGATTAGATTAAAAAAAGGAAAGGTGTTTTAATAGTTTTTTTAAAAATACGGATTTGTTGTTTATAAGGTATCAGTTATCGATTATAACTACTTTGCATTGGTATGATCCAGTTCTCAAAGTGCTAATTACAAATATTCCAAAAAAAAATCTTGCATCGCTTCACCAAATTTAAAATAATTCCAAATTGATTTTCAACAAATATTTATTCGGTTCATTCAATTGTCCTCTTTAAATTTCAAAACAATTATATTCAATTCATTCAATTGTATCCTAAAAAATTTTGTTCATAAAATACCTAAAAAAATCTTTTAAATTTACATCATAATTAATGCAAATGTTAGAAAATGTAATCATGTGTATTATGTTAATCGGGTTGATTAAAAGGGTTTACAATTTGAGTGATATGTTACGATGAGATATAACTTAGACCCATGACTTGGCACACGAATCAGAAGAAGCAAATATAGAGTGTCCGCTGATGACCTATAATGGCTGACACAGACCGTGCCGACACGAGGGGAATGGCCCATTCCAAGGTCGGTTGCCAACATCGACACGAGGCCACGGGCCGTGCCAAGGCCGCCTCGGCCGGCACAGGCCGTGCCATACGCTACCACCCAGACTGGTTGTGGCTGCTAGGGTTTTTGGCCATTTTGGTCCTATTTTTAGGCTAATTCCCTACTACTATATACATGGACCAATGTCAACTTGCGTTTAAGTTTATGCTCATTTTTAGATCTCAAGAGTAAGATAGAGAGAGAAAATACGCTTCCTTCTCTCTAGGTTCTTTACTTTTCATCTTTTTATTTTTCTTTTGCCCAAAAGTGTTGAATCCAATGAAATGCTTGGGTTTAATTCTTATGGAGTAGGGATCTAACTTGGGGATAGTATTTTAATTCATGTGTTAATATTCATTTTGTGAGATTTCTTGATCTACCTATTTCTATGTGTTTTGTGATTGTTATGTTGGATTTTTCTAAATATTCTTGTGAATTTCATAATTGTCACACTTGGGTAGCACACATCTAACTCTACTTTCATGTATGTGCACTTTTGCTACTCCCCTGTGAAAGAAACCTAGATGTGCTTGGGGGGACGATAGTCCGAAAATGGGCGTCTGCACGAAGGTTGCTGTTTTCAATCGTCACAATCAACCATGCTCTAGTTAACCTACCAAAGAGTTTCTAAGGGTTGCAGGTAGAGATAGATCAGGTAGAAAACTAGGATTATCTTATTGATTCTAGAGCCATCGATAAGATGCCTACTTCCTTTGCCTTTGCGGGCTTGGGGGGTAGTTTGTTTGTGGTGTTCCGCCCTGGACTTAATCACAAGGAGGAGAATCAGACATGCACAATGAGCCATTGTAATTTATGCACTCTCCTAGTTGCATAGGTGTGACTGATGGAAAATTTTATACGTGCACCTCTTTGTGATAGATAGGGGGAAGTTTTAACCATTGTTTGCACCACATGACACAAACACTAGAATGAGGTTTAGTTCTTGTATTTGATGAAATCTATTAACTAAATGACATTAACTACGTTATATAAATATTCCCTGAGTGTTAGTTTATATTATTAATTCTAGCGATCAATTGCATGCCAATAGTTGTTAGTATAAACTCTCCCCAATGACTATTTTCACAAGACTATTTATTCCTAACACGTGGTCGGATTGATGACTCGATCACAATTTTGTTTAGTTGATTATTAGATTCCTAACATCTATGTGGATGACTTCGGTAATTTCCACTCTCTACCATTCTTGGTAGTGTAGTAGTAAGAACATGAGCAACATACAAATTTTATCTTTGAGTCACGTCCCCTCTCGGTTATTAGTAGATCTCCCATTAAATTTGTTTTATTAGTGATGCTTGGGAGGGAGCGGGTCACAATCCAAGACCAGACTATACCAATCAAGTATTTTAATACTTCCAACATTTTTCAAAGCACCCACAAGTTTCATATCTCCAATATTCACTAGTGGAGACCAACACATGAATGGCGGCATTAGAAGGAGGTTCTGAGCAAATACTGAGGAACCGTCTTCCTAAAGCTGTTCCAAACTTGAAAATCATATTTTGGTCCCTAGAAATGATTTTAAAGGCGGTTTAACCGCTGATAAAGGAAGTTATTGAATAACCGCCTTTAATTGGCCCAATTAAATGAGGTTATTGGCATAACACCCTTTAATTGAGCTAATTCAAAGGTGGTTATGTCAAACCGTGTTTGATTGTAGTCCCTTCCAAGCTCAAAAGCCTGTCCTAGGTATGTTATGTATTCATAAAATGGTTATCGGGTCATGTTTGTGAGACTGATAATGTTTCCATTTTTGTAATTAACAGACCACGTTTTCGAGTTCAGAAGCAATTCTTTGGGGTGAGATGATATTTGAACAATAGATTCCGAACTCGAAACCTATTATATTTAAAGCAATAAATGATTCTATTTTTAATCTAAATTAAAAATCTTTGGTAGTTTTCTTCCATTTTGATCCGCCTCCCTACAGGGTTGTTAACTAGGCCTCAATTAACCCACAGAGGGGCTTCACAAAGATAAGAATTTATAATTTTTCTCTCATTCCTTCTAATAAACTACATATGGGTAGATAGTGGCAAGCCTGAGGTTGTTCTCAGAGATGCTAGGAATTTAACGGTTAACTATACAAAGCAGCAATTTGGTCTACAATCTGATCACGTGTCAGGAATAGCTACTGTTGCAAAATAGGGTTTTCTTGGGGGGAGGGAGGAGGTTTATCTAAAAACTACAAGCATTCAAGAACACGAGACAATAAAACTATGTATCACTAACACTTGGGGAATATTTGTGTTGCATGACCGGTAGTATATTTCTATTCAAGATTCAATCAAATTCAAGACATACAAATATATCCTAATGCTTAAGTCACATAGTGTGGTTGATGGTCAACACTTCCCCATATCTGTCACATAGGGTGCTATTGTATTCTTCAATCGGAACCACCTCTGTAATTAGGGGAGTGCAACAATGGCCCTGCCTGCTTGCAAATTTGATTCTCCCCCATATAATTATGCCTCAGGAACTCCACTACGAATGCTTCTCCCTAGGCCTACAGAGGCAAAGGGATAGGTACCTTATCATTGAGTATAAGGTTGTGAAATACACTAACCCAAATTTTATACTACGCTATCTCATTCTGCAACCTTTCAGGCTCATTTTCCAGCTAGGAATAGTGTACAGTCATCGTAACATTGACTTGGCGACCCACACGGATACACCCATACGGTCTCATACTATCTCTACTCCTATTATATCTAAGTTTCACTCCCCGGGGAATATCAATAAACGTGCTAACATGAAAGTAGACTACAGTGTATGTCAACATGGTGTAACAATCATGTTGTTAATAAGAATGTGAAGAAAAATCCAACATAATGTTCATAAGCTGATGTTGCGTGTAGAATCAATTCTTCCATGAACAGCATGGCAGAGTACTCACATTGCCACGAACCAAGCTGAGTTTGGCATGCACGGAAATGGAAAATTTTATCACAATTATTTTGTTATCAAATGATGTTTCAGAAATTGATTCGTATGATTTAATGACTTACCTTTATGTTTTTCATAATCCATGTGAAGTCGGGACTTGGTTCCGTCTTTCTCTTCTCCCTTTGGTACTTGCAAGCAAGCCTGTCATGAAATCAAATTACAATGTCAAGTTCTTCAAGGAAATTATAGTAATATATTAACAAATCTATTGATTGCAATAATTGGAAATCACCCCATTCGCGATCACAATGGTTGGTTTGATACCCTCCATTAGTGTTTCTAGTGTAAAAACCTCCTTGGTTCTCAGATGGATAAAAATGAGGTTCCAATGATTGCTGTGGAAAACAGAAACAAATTAAGCAATGAAATGAAAAAGGTTAGAAACGTAATGGGTAAACCCGGGGAAGATCCTTACATTCTGAGGAAGGGAACAATATAGACCCCGGCTTTTTTTTTGAAGCCATTGTGTTCCAGATATTGTTGAAATGTTGTTCGACCTCCTTGTTGATGTTGGTTAAGTTTCCAGTACTTAAAGAGCAGAATTGGATGCGGCCAGAATTTGATTCGTACACTTTCTCCCATAGGTGCCTGTCACAGTAAGGACAATTAATGCATTCAATCCTTACTTATTAAAAATATTAGTAAATATTTAAGGTCAGGAACTAACCCCATCCACAAATTCATTTATGCATTATCAATCCAGGTCATTGAGTTGCAGTTTCCAAGCTTGTTTCCAAACTCAACTAGTACATCTATGCCCACTCCATTCGTCCACTTAACTACAAAGGTAGCAAGACAGAAAACTGGGAAGAACATGCAATCATTATTCTTTATCATTTCTATTACAGCAGCATTGCAATTGATGATGAATCTCTCCATGAGTGGGAAATCCTTCGAGTTTCACCAATTGTGAATCTGGGAATGGACAAGTAACAAGAAATGCAAATATAGGTCAGTGATAATTATGAAGTTAGGGATTGAAAATCAATTGGGTGTGGTATTGTAAAGAACCAATTTTTGTGGCTTTAGGTTGATTTTCACTCTTGATGACGACCTCAAATTTGTGCTCGAGTGGGATTACCTGCTGGAAGTTGTACCTACATTACCTACTCCAACAATTAATTATTAATAATTTTGGCCAACTCCAAGTATGATTCTATTTTTTATGAAAATGATATTGAAAGTGTGACAATAATTTACCTCCTTATCGGTGAGAATTAGAATCTCCACATCGTCGTTGCCCAATTCATTATAGTCATCTTCTATAATTGTCTCACTAGGTTGCTCATCCCCCTTCCCTATCAAAGAAACGAGCCAATCAACCATGCTATCTAGTGCCTCCCCAACATTGTCAAATTGGTGGTTTACTGAGGGTAATCTGGCCCTAGGATGGTAGATTGGCTCAGAAACTTTAACACGAGCCACACCGCCTTGCTAGCTATGCTGAAGATGAGGGATTGGCCTCAACCCATTTGAGAGCATGTGCTTCTTACCGATAACATCTTTGACATACAAAGTAACATCTTCTCCATTCTGCAAGTTAGATAGTTGCGGAAAATATTTACTTCATATTAAATAATTAAAGATGTAAAAATTTATTAAGAAGAACGTAGATTTGTTTATATTTGCATACCTCCTCATCACCTTCTCCATCGTTGGGCTCTCCACCTGACTTTGACACACTTGCAACAAAGTGCTCCATGGCTTTTTTGATGAAATTCTTTGGATCATCAAGGCCTACCGGAATTTGTGCAACACCTGCAGTTGCAAAGCCTTTGACTAGTTATTCAAAGTATGACACCGTAGCTTTAAAGACTGGTCGATCATTCAATATTTTTCTTTTGTAGTGTTGTCTTGCTCGAGGAACTACTGGTTTACTTGCTATGACTGAGTTAAGGAACCGCCACTGAAGTGGGTAGTCCAGTATGAGTCCCCCTGTACTTTCCTAGGTAATCCTTCTTGTTTGTAGCCTTATGAGAATGTCCACAACCGACTGCAATACCAATGTCCCTCGATCCTTCTCCTCGTTCATTCTCCTCGTTCATTCTCAACTTTGTAGCAAAGGAAATGCAATGTTAAGAATGAGAAAGGTAAAAACAAATGTTATATTTTCTTAACGTCAAAGCAATTGAAATAACTTAAGACGTCCGCAGTAATTATCTGGACCTCATTGGAAGTGTACTTCCTATTGTTGTCCTTGTTGGCCTCCAGGTAAACAAGCGGTTTGTATGGCTTGGATTCCTTATTCTCTAGTTTCTTCCCAATATCCTCCTTAGTGAATCCCTAATTGGATAGCTTTTTCCTCTCCTTTTCTATAAGCTGATCAGAAAGTCTATCTAAAACTTCTTGATTCCCTTTCCTCTCAGTGTGGTGGGTGTACTCCTTTGCCGATGCATATTCAATTGCCTTCTTTCGAATTTCCTAAGTGAAGGGATTAGGTTCGCATCAAATTTATTAATAAAGATAGTATTACAATAATCATATGTCGATAGCTTCCTATTCTAAAATTTTTAAAATAATACTAGGAATTCTTCTGTTCGGAGCGTTCTCTCAAACAAATTTCATTCCTCCTAATCCATCCATTTATACTTCTGCTAGTGAATTTGGTGAAGTTTGTGCACTTAAATTCGAAAATTTTCACTCCACAAGAAAGGGGGTTCTATTGGGATGAATGGTTGTGGAAGATGGTATACTCTTTAACCTTTTATAGAAAATAATGGCTAGGGTTGAGGAATTATTGGAGGTTATGGTGATTGATGAGAAGTTTATGGTGGTTAAATTTGAGAGAAATTGAAGGGATATAGGAATGGGAAATGGTCTGTCATTCGTGGGCAACGGTTTTGAGCATTTAAATGTTTGTTTTTGAATAATCATGACTTTTACACCATTAAAATGGATAATACCGGTGTACATTTTTTTTAGTAGAAGTGCTAGATGAACAAAAAAATTATAAGTACCTAGCACCTGCAAAAATATCAGGGCAAATGATAAAATGTCGGTGTAAATATAATCTTTAAAGCAGTCGTGCCAGCTACTTTAAATCAAATTTCAACAACCCGAGAGCAATGTTGCAAAATTTTGGCTAACTCTTTAGCACCAGTATTAGGGCAAGCTTAAAATAGAGGAAAAATACCAGTGTAATGTAATTGAAAGCAGCTCTGCGCAGCTTCTCTAATTCAGTGTTTTTTTTTAAATGGAACAACCCGAGAGCAATCTTTAAAAATATTTTCTAATTACCTAACACCGGCATATATACTGGTGCAAAAAATATCAAATACCGGTGTAGATGAAATAAAAAGTAACTGCTCGCACCTGCTTTCAATCACTTTTGTGGAAATTCGGTTCACCTAAGAGCAATATCAAAAAAATATTTTCTAATAACTAGCACCGGTAGGAACACCGGTTCTAGTGAGATAAATACCATTGTAAACAATTTTCCGCATTTATTTTAAATGAAAAATAAAATTTAAAATTTTCCCGCCAAGAAAATTCATTATTTATGCTGGTATATATTCAATAATACCGGTGTATATGTGTTATACATGCTTATCAATAATTATTTGAATCTCACATTTACACCCCCGATATTTTTTTAATGCTCAAATTGAAATTTTTTTGCTTTCCTGACTTTAATTGACATTTACTTTAGAGTTCCTAATTAATTTTAACGACTCCTGTCCCAAAAACATTAAATTTGTATGTATTCATATACTTTATAAAAATTGCATTATGACTCCAAACGTTTCCATTCAATCTCTCGACCATCATTCAATGGTTCTAAATATGAATTTTTAATATACGATAATTTTTAAGTTTAATAATTGGAATGTCATGGTTGTAACGACTGTAGAACTTGTTGATCCGCATTTCTTGCAAGTAGGTCCTCCAACTTTGATTTGCTTTAGAGATATTTTCTGTAACTATAAAAAATACTAATTTAATATTCTATCCTTAAATGTGAATTATAAAATATTTGTGCCCCAGGGGTCAATTCTTCAAAAGCACTAGTACATGTTCTAAAGTAAACGATAATGGTTTTCTTTAAAGGGACAAAGTGGAGTCCGAAGATATTGGGACGTTACATTGGGCCCCCAACCCGTTCATTTCCTCACAGGTCTAATTTGGAATTATATCCAGGTGGTTTGGAGAGGCATCTTATCCAATGGCTTTGTATTTTGAGGTCCAAGTAAACTTTTTAGTATTTGCACTTTAGTCCTTCCAAGAATTTTGGAATCGTCGAAATTAAAAGTTGGTGGCACTAAATTGCAATTGAATAGAATGCGATCATTACCATGCGTTTCTGCTCCCATCTTGTGTACGAAATGTGGACAAAAATCATTACTAATTGTGTGCCCAAAATTACCAAGAATTGCAGTATGACCCCAAAAATTATAAGGCTAATCTCCATACCACCGAATTGGACAAAAAATTCCCAACCAGACGTGTCATATAAAAATGATTTCATACACGATGATGACCTATCTTGAAGTGTTACTATATGTTTTAGAGATAATTTTGTGTTTGTAGTGCAAATAAATACCTTCAAAGCCTAACATTTATCATTTCTGTGTTACATAATAAATAACAAGCATTACGATTAATTATATTAATTGTAATCATTGACATAATAAACTTCTGAAAAGTTAGTCAGTTTAACACAGTCGAAATTAATCAAAATACTTGAGTGGTACAGAAATCAAGGTTTTAGGGACTAATGCATCACTTTCACATATAGTAACGAGATAATGGCTCCACACCGTCATCCTCCACTGCTTCATCCCTATCACGGGTACTTGTACCCACATCTATGTCCTGCACATCACAATTGTGGTTCGTTGGAAATTATCCAATGGCTGCAACAACATAAGAAAATTCATAGTTAAAAACTTTGGCCATGTGGTCGAACCAAGATCTCTTGTACTTGGATTCCTAGAGAAAATTTTATACACCAACCTCCAAGGTGGTGACTCTGGATTCAAGAGAAGGGACTACTTTATGAGCCAATTGTCTATAGAAAGAATCCATACAAATCTTACCCATTGGTTTGTCGTAAACACCATGGGAACGAGGGGCGACTCTCGCTCTACAACAAAGGGATGAGATGATACTGCAGAAATCATATAACCTTATCTTATCCCGTTCTTTCCTCAAAGTGTTCACAATCTTATCACCAAGATTCTATCGCATCTACTTCTTTATTGCATACAAGTGGGTGAGCCAATGTTTGTGGACTTTTATTTTAACAGTAACAGGGTATATTTAGGATGCCACAAAGTGATACCATCCATTCATTTTTGGAGTCAAAGCATTCTTTGGAATCTTGCTCCAGCAAGGTTTTACAACTCATCTACGTATGTTCCTTCTCTCGTTCCTGTCTCGATGATTTACCAGTTGGATCTCCTAAAACATAGTAGGGATTCGCCACGGGAGTATGGAGTGAAATGAACTCACTGTCATCCCATGAAACATTAGGCAACCCGAACAACTCATTTATATATTCAGCTGTAAAGGAACAAATTTGCCTCTACAGTACACCTCATTCAATGTTGTTCCAGTCTTCATTTTTTTGTAGAACTCACTGATAATGTTTAGGTTGAAAGCCGGTGGAGTCTCGCAAAATTTATCTCACCCAAGACTTTGGATTGTTTATAGGAATGGAGGAGACGCCTCTATTCCTCTCTCTGGGTGATGTTGGCGTCCTTTGTATGCTTCATGTACACACCTTGCCTTCTCAGACACAAATGTACCGTTCGGGTACTTCCACGGAGAAATAATTGGTTGATAAGGAGAGGATACATGGCGTATCTTTTTTAGATTGGATTTAGGGGCCATTTCCTAAACACATTAAGTCATTTTATCAAATAACTTGGGTACGACCTCAATAATTCATACTATTAAATAATTTATGTATGGATATGAGATTGCGAAGCAAAATTTAAACATATGTTTTAGTAGGTGGATGTGAATTATCTTATTCTATAAGCTTTATTTTGTAGAATTGTTGGTCCTCCGTCGGAATTCGTTGAGGGGGGATGTAGTTACAGCTTTTGAATGCTGGTGTTTTGATGGTTTGAACCCAAAAATGGTATTGCTTATACTAGTCAGACTTACACCCCTAAATTCCTAATAATACCGGTGTATGAACTGCAATAGGAGCATAAAATATTTCTGATGTACCTAGCACCGGTATATGTTCCGGTGTAAGTTATCAAATACCAGTATAAATTATTAAAAAGGCAGCTCCTTGCAGCCGCTTTAAATGGAAATGATAAAAAAATTCCAGACCCGAGAGCAAGGTAATAATATTCTTGCTAAGTACCTAGCACAAGTACTTTACCGGTGCATAATGAACAAAATACCAGTGTAAGACGATCACAAAAGTAACTGCGTGCAACTGCTTTAAATGGAAGTTACAATTTTTTCCAAAAACCCGAGAGAAAAGTAAATTTTTAAGTACCTATCAATGGTATATATATCGGTGCATATATTCTATATACCGGTGTAAAATTTTTGAATGCGCAGATGCCTGCAACTGCTTTAAATGGAAAATACATTATTTTTTTCTGACCAGAGAGCAATGTTATAAAATATTTTCTAAGTACCTAGAACATGTATTCTTGACCGGTGCCATTGTAAAAAATACCGGTGCCTATGTAAGAAACATAGCACATCCCCTATTTTTTATACCGATTTCTCTCCATTATACCAGTGCATATGTAATATATTATGAAAAATGACTATTTTCTAAAAACATCTCATTCTTTATAGTATTAAACAAAATGAGGGGTGAGTATTACACAACATAAGGGGAGTATTACATAATACTCCCAAAAATTAGGAGGGTGAGTATTACACAAATAGGGGACGTATTACAAAATACTTCACAAAATAAGGGGGTGAATATTACACAAATCAGTGAAAGGAAATCCAAAAACACGGGGATAAATATCTATCTTTTAACCTTCAACATAGTGTCTCCACCCATGATTTCACTGCTCTCGTCAATCCACAACCCATCACATGAGAACATCGTCACACTACAAATCCCCTGACACCTTCCAAACAAGGAAATACTGATGGAAACTCATGACCATCAATTTTGACTGGGTAGTCAATTCCCTCTTCAAAATAAAACTTATTACCATGAATAACTACTTGGAACTTCTCATTGGAAGGGTTCTTGATGTAAAAAACATGTTGCGCCTGGGCAGCTAAGATGAAATTGTCATCTTCACAGCCTACACGATTTAGTCCACCAGTGTGAAGCCCATTGGCTTTTCTAACACAACACTGTGACCATGTTTCTCCCGACAAGACTTGAACAACTTTGAACTCTACAAAATCCAACCCCCATATTTCCTCAATAACCCCAAAAAAAGGCATCAAAGTAACAACAGGATGTTTGTCTCTTTTGCTAGCCTGCCACATAGATTCAGATTCAATGTATACAACACTATTCTGCGTCGTGCTCTTCTCATCTTTCTCCAATGTAGAAAAACTTAAGCCGTTGATGTCATAACCTTGGTATCATTTGAAAGTGTAGTTTGGTCTTCTTGAAAACGCCGTAGCTTACTAGGCATCCCTTCCACATTGCACCGCTTGTTAAACCAGTTTATAAAGCTTGAAGAATATTCTACCGGTATTCTGTTCGAACGCCAGTCTGGATGAATCTATTCCAATATGGAAACATGCTCTTTAACATATATTTCGGTCTCACTACTATTACGTAAAACATACAGGTGAACAATCATTAATTCAGCGTTCAAGGGTGTATGAAGTGTACCCTTCAACCGAGAGGTCCATTACGCCTGTCGTTGTGTGTTTCGCTGGGGAAACCAACTTTTGTTTTTCCAACCAAGTTTGAATTATAGTACTCGATGATCTCTTCAGTGTCATACCTCTGAACAGTCGATGCATCAGAGCGGGTTCGATTATGAACATAGCCCTTGAAAATAACCATATGATACTCGAACGGGTACATCCAATGCATCCCAACAGGTCTGCAAATACGTATCTCCCTTACCAAGCGTATCACCACGTGGACCATGATGTCAAAGAGTGATGGGGGAAAGAACTTCTCTATATGACATAAAACTACAATAGTCTCCTGCTCCAATTCATCCAACTGTTGCCTGCTTATATTCTTCTTGCATATCGAGTTGTATAAGAAGCACAAGTTCATAATCGCAAATATAACTTCCTCTTCCAAATAGCCTCAGATTGTAACCGGCAACAGTTGTTGAATAAGTACATGATAATCGTGCGATTTTGATGCATTAAGATGCAAATCATCATTCAAAAAGCGACTAACATTAGAAGACTAGCCAGACGGTACCTTCATGCCTCAAATACTCTGAAACACGGACCTCCTCTCAGCAACTAATAGATTGTAAGGAATGGGAAGCAGGTTTGTTCGCTTCCCTCGAACCTCCGGTGCCAAATCAAACCGAAGTCCCTGCTCAACCAAATATTTCCTCATATTTAATACATCCTTCGTCTTCCCAGGGATGTTCAATATCTTTCCTAATAAACTCTCACAAACATTCTTCTCAATGTACATGACATTCAAAAAATGTCGAACCTGAAGATTCTCCCAATATGGAAAATTAAAGAAAATTGATCGTCTCTTCCACGACCCCTCTATGACCACACCAACCTTTGATAACTTCTTAAGAAGAACGACATTCAATTTCTTCACATTTTTTTAATAACCACACCATTCAACGGTTTAAGTGCCTTTCTCCTCTCCTTGCCACCGACGAAGGCCATCCTGTTATCACTCAACTTGTGCTTCAACGGGAGGAATTTGGTGACCTAAATATACTGTCTTCCAGCCATTTTTCAACTGATGGTATTCAGTCCCATCCTCCCAAACAGGACAAGTCTTATGGCCCTTCACTACAACCAAAGAGGTTTTTTTTTGTTGGGAAATCATTTATGGTACAAAAAAGCACTGCCTTCAAGGTAAACTCCTTACCTGGAAAACAATCAAACATTAAAGTACCATCGGACGATAGCACTTTAAAATATTCTATCAAATGGGAAAGATAAGTGTCATTTCCAAGCTGTTAGAGCTCAAAAATCATAATAGGCATCAGGACATATTTCCTCTTATTGCACAAGTACAGGGGGAGATTGTAAATGGCAAGCATTACATGTCATGAACAGTTTCGAGGTTATATTACTGAAAGGGTTCATACCATCGATACACAAAGCCATTCTCAAATTTCTAGGTTCCGAAGCAAACTTTGGATACGACTTATCAAAATTCTTCCACTAGTCTCTATCAGCCAGATAACGAATCATATCATCATATTTAAAACCTCCATGATCCACATACCATGTCAAGTTCTTTGCACCCTTAGCATTCTTAAACAACCTTTTAAGCCTTGGAATAATCGGAAGGTACCACAGTCATTTGGCCGGCACCCAATTCCTCACCGACATAACAAGCTCTCCACTGACGGGCACATGACTTCTTTTCTTATAATGAGAAACATTACATACGGGAAAAGTAATTGTATCCTTATCCTTTAATTCACCCCTACATAAGACACAATCGCTCGGACAAGTGTATCTTTTCATACTCCATTCCCATGGGATACAAAATTCTCTTAGCCTCATAAAGGTTGTCTGGGTACCATTATCAGACAGAAGCTTCTCATTCAGATACTTAAGCAATTTATTCATGCTATTATCACTCCATGAACCAACACCTTTTAAATTAAACAACTTCATAAAACATGACATGACCGTGTCTTTGTTCTTGCAACCGTGATATAATAGCCTATCCTTCTCATCTAGAAATTTAGCCAAAACCTCAGGCCTCTCTCTGAATTTATCAACTACCTCCTCGCACATTTCATCCAATTTCACATCTCCAAAACACTTTCCCTCCCTACTAACTACCACCTTTGGGGTAATTTTCGCCATGAGAAGTCCACACTACATAATCTTTTGCAAACCCCTTTCTATACAAATGGAGTTTCAGCATTTCCTTATTGTCAGTACAATTCCGATTTCTACAATCATGACAAGGACACAATATTCGCTTCTCATGAATAAAAGCATGCTCCAAAAACTCATCCCAAAACCAATTTATTCTTCGCTAACCCTAATAACCTTGGAATACGCATATCTATGCCTCTCAATGGCATGATACAACTCTACACATCAATAAATGTGCAACAATCAAATTTCCACGCAATTAATTACAATACAATCTAATTACCACATACAAATCATGCAAGATCATTAATGCACCACATATACCATTCTGCATTAAAATTACCACATTCATAATACACCCCACAGTATGACAATCAATAATCATAGCATTAACTACATTAACCTTGAAAATAAATGTCAAATCGATATCAACAATGCTACTCCAATCACCTTCAGATGATCAAACACACAAGATATATATGTTCTTCATTCAAAAACCAACAATAACCATCAATAATATATATCAACACATTTTTAAAAAAAATGGTACCTGTAAGGGTTTTCATAGACGATCATTCAATATTTTCAACAACCCTAAAAAATCCATTAATAAACTCTTCTTCCCGATTTCACCATTTTTAACCCACCAAAAAAAGGTGGTAGGTGTGCATTAAGTGCATGATATGCAACGGTAATTTCATAAAAAATAGTTGTGCAAATGGCACAACATCACAAATATGAATAGACACCGGTAACAAACCGAACCGATGTAATTGTTTTGGGAAATTCCCGCAATATTCGGAGCACATGCACAAATAATTCATATTACCGAAGCATGACCCCCATATTTTTGGCACCAACAATCAACAATACCACGGAAAAATATGCACCGGTAAAACTTAAACGGTGCATTGGACAACAATAACACCGCTATCTTACACTAGCAACTGTTGTACCGGTGTGAATCTTATTTATTCAAAATAAATTGTGTTTTTAATACACCAGTTCTTACACTGGTACAAAAAATACTGGTGCATTATTACACAAAGACACCGGTATTCAGTATAACATCAGGCCTACCAGTTCAACTATGGACATTTACACTTGCATGAACTCATGTGGATTTTTTACTAGTGTGAATGACCCTATTTTCCAGTACTGATAGAGCACGGGCCGTGTTGGATTTTCTTGGCACTGCCTATGTCATTCAACACGGGCTGCGTGCTGGGGCTTCTTCTTAACTAGTCTGAGTGCATGGTCGTGCCATTCTTCCCGGGCCGCCACCGGTTGAATTATAATCTTCCTCTTCTAAATAGCATGAACCATGTCTATCCTTTTGGGTCATCGACTAGCAATCGACTTTTGAACAAATTGATGGTGAGGCTCGTAAATTTTTACATCACATGGGCTGGTCTTTAAAACATTAACTTTCGAATGACACATGTCATATTAAACAGCCCGGCCTATGTTCATACTTAGCCGCACGAGTGGTTTCATCTCTATAGGCTGTGTTTCATCGATCATTCTGTGCCAAGGGCCTCTTGAATAAGCCGTGTTGGCTATCACCTACCGTGTTGGTAGGCATGACCTGTGTTAGCTTGAACGAACCATGTTAGCTGGCCCAGCCTCGCAAAATATTTAATTTTTGGACTCAACTCCCTTATTCTTCTCAGCTTAATTTTATCTATTACCACGTTTTGACTCATGGCCTTCTGTCTACTATCACCCTTGTGGATGACCTTTTAACATCTACTACTACTCTTGCAGATGGCCTTCTAACATCTACTATCACCCATGTGGATGACCTTCTATAAAACTACGCAGAAGTGCTAATTAGCAACCTACCAATAAGCTCATAAAAGAAGATCTAGGTGCTCGTGATGACATAGTGTCCATCAGATCCAATTAAATCTATAAATTTAGGGATTTAGATAAGAAAACCAACAACGGTCATCTAAACCCTTTGTAATATAAACTTAACTTAAATTAGCAATCAACCAACAAAAACATAATAACAAACATGTCAAATGCATTGGTTAACAGATGCATTTAGGTACATATCACATTTTTTCCATTGATGAAGAAGTGAATTACAACACCGGAGCACATAATTTGTCATTGGTCCAGGTATGCTTTATTGTATTCCATTACTTGAAAAGATGAAATGATGGTTAAATTTCTTTAAATTACCTAAGTTGAATTAGGTTTTTCTTTTATGTAAGGGCAGTGGTATGATGATTGTGCACTACATGTTCATGGGTTGAATTATATTTGACTCGTAAGGAAATGGATCGATCTAAATTTATCGGTAATGATCAAGAAAATCTCCTGATTATATGCCTTAGGTAGAATCTTTTATTTCTTTATATTTTGAATATGATTCTAAAAATGGTTTGGTTGCACGTTGACCGTGTTAGGATTGTATAAATGATGTGTATTTAGGGAGAAAAAATTTGCAGGAACATCTCGAAATGAGAGGGTTTCAAATTAACTACACTACTTGTAAAAGCATATAAGAATGGACATAAGCACGTGCACACGCACACACACATATATGTATATATATATATGTATGTATGTATATTTGTATGTATATGTATGTATGTATATTTGTATGTATATGTATGTATATATATTTGTATATATATGTATGTATATATATTTGTATATATATATGTGTGTGTGTGTGTATATATGTATATATGTGTGTGTGTGTATGTATATATATGTGTGTGAAACCATTCAAGAAATATAAGTACTAAATATAGTAAAATAGTAGTAAATAGTAAATACTTATATTCAAAAAATACTTATATATAAAATGGTAAAAAGTAAAAGGTAAAAATATAAAGTAAATAGTAAAATAAAGTATGCATGGATACTACACAAAGTTCAAACAGGGATCATTTACAGTTTGTTTCCAAGTATCTATAAAGAATTAACCATCCAAGGGAATAAAACCTCAATGCCTATCCCTGCTTTCATGGCTAAGCCTAAGATTAACTCCTTATTATAATACTGTAAACATCTCATACCCTAACATAAACCAAACCTAGAATCAATCCATACTCTCTTTTTTCCTATACCATCTAAAATCAAAAAATGTTTTACACCATGTTTGAATTTTTAGAAGAACCTTTCACTAGAATCAATCCATGGCTCTTTAGGTTTAAACCATGCTTATCTTCATATCTAATTACTCATGAATTTAATCCTGAAAAATGAAAGTAAGTAAAAAAGAGTATGGAATGATTCTACGTTTAGTTATATTAGGGTATGAGATGTTTACGGTATTATAATAAGGAGTTAATATTAGGGTTAGTCGTGAAAGCCGAGATAGGCATTGATGTTTTATTCCCTTGAATAGTTAATTCTTTATAGATAATTGGAAACAAACTGTAAATGATCACTGTTTGAACTATGTGTAGTATCCATGCATACTTTATTTTTCTTTTTTCTTCTTCCTTCTTCCTCCTTCCTCCCTCCTCCTTCTTCCTTCTTCCTTCTTTCGTCTTTCTTCTTTTCTATTTACTTTTCATTTTTTTACTTTTTACTTTTTACCATTTTGTATATAAGTATTTATTTTTGAATATAAGTATTTACTCTTTACTAATATTTTACTATATTTAGAAATTACGTTTCTTGAATGGTATCAGAGCCATGGATGGTTAGGACTTAGATAAGCATGATTAAAACATTAAACAATCAAATGAATTTGATGAACTGGAAGAAGAACACTGTTAAAAACAGCGTACTAAATGAGACTGACATACCAGATAATATAGAGGCCTTAAACAAATGGACTATTCCTAGGGTAGATACTGGATTAATATATCAGTTAGGAACTTTTGAAAAAATTGGATTAAAAGAGGTTGTTAAAACTACTGAGGAATCCATAACTCTAGAAAATGATGAATACGTATTAAAATTACTAAATGAGGATGATAATAATAGATATCAACAACTTTATAAGTTTCTTCATATAGGATTAGTACAAATTCCCTTTAAACCATTAACTTTAAAGGGATTAACAGAAAGTTTTATAGCAGCTTTAAGAGATAGTAGAAATCTAAATTGGAATAATTCAATTATGGGTATAATACAGTCTAGTTTGGTATATGGACCAATATACATTAATGTGTTTCCAGATTTAAATTTATCATTGACTGATACAAATATACTTGATAGTTTGACTTTGCATGTTAAAACTAATGGCTGTACGTATGCTGAAGGATCTAAGCTAATATGTTTATGTTATCAGATTTACTTTACACCTTTTTTACATTAAATCCAAATTGTAAAATAAAGGATAAAAACAAAAAGGAAACTATAATAATAGAAACAAACTTTAAAAAGTCACATATTTTTACTAGAATAACTAATAAGTGGGATGAGATTCCGATTCCAGAAGACTGGAAACTAGAAAAAACAGGAATCCAACAACCCAAAATAGAGTCAAATGTAAAACATATTTTACAAAGATCAGAAGGAATAGTTCATATGCAAATGAATAAGAATTTTTTTTTAGAAGTTAGAAGATCATATTCTACAAGCTCTAGGATAAATAAAACTCCATCCAATAGATTTTTCATGTCCCCATATGTTGAGAATCTAGCCAGCTCTCCACATCTGACAAATGAAAAAGGTGAGAAAGATCTATATCATATTGATAATCTAGTAAAAAAATTTAAAAAAATATTGTAAAAGGAATTTATAGTATGAAAGATGCAGATATAACTAAATCCGGAATGAATTTTTCAATTTGATAGGACAACAAATTAATTTTGAAAAAGGATCTGTTGCAAAACAGGTCATTAACACAAAAATTCTTCTCAGAAAAATGGAATCCATTTAGAAAATGATTTTTGATAGCTTTTCCAGCGAAGAGAAAATATGATTCAAACATAATTTTATCAATTCACTACGAAGCATAATAGCACTATCCATTTTTTCCATGGTTTATAACCCACTATGTGGAATCTTATATTTCCACAATTGAAAGAAGCTATAAGCTATCTGATGAAAAAAATATTAAAAGTAGAATATCCTCCACAATCCTCTTTTCAAATAGAAAGTCAAGGGAAAATTCTAAATTTTAAAGCATTCTCAAAATTGTTTGAGGAAGAAACTCTTCAACTTATAATTAAACAGCTAAATATTCTATTAGAACAACAAAATTATAAAAATTTATATCTTCGAATAATTGGAGAACAGGTAGTCTTTATAAGAGATAAAATTCAAGCTTTAATATCTCCATCAGGGAAATCAGTAGAAGATACCCCTTCAACATCATCAAACAATAATGAGGAAATAGTTAAATCAAATCTACAACTTCCTCAAGAAATAAAAGACTTTAAATTAAGATCCACTTCTGAATTAATATCCCTAATAGAGGAAAATTTTAAGGGACTCAAATTAAATACCTTCGAAGAAGAATTTTATTATATCTTAGAAGAATACGATAAAAAAGATCAGATTAATACAATTAATCATAAAGAAAAATATAAAATATGCAGATAGACCTACAATGCGGATGCACTATTATAGTAGGCCTTCACCAATGGATACACTCCATGAGGAACAAGAATTTATTATGACTAATAGTTATAATGGAAAAGAAATATATGAATGGAATATAGATGGATATACTGAAAAGTAAATTCATAACGTGGCACATAGGATGCTTATGTACAATACTATATGTAGACAAAATCATAATACAGATGAAAATATAGCCAAAATGATAAGTGCTGGTTTTATAGGCCAGTTAAAAGGATGGTGGGATAGTTATTTATCCACATAAGATAAAGAAACCATATTAAATACAGTAAAACAAGAACAAAATAGTGTAGTAGAAAATGCAGTCTACACTTTGGTTCTAACTATATTAGAACATTTTACTGGTAGAATGTTAGACCATGGAGAAAATATTAGAACCTTATTACAGAATCTGAGGTGTAAAACACTTTATGATTTTAGATGGTATAGAGATACTTTTCTTAGTAGAGCAATGGAACTCCCAGAAAGTAATAGCACCCATTGGAAGTCAAAATTTATTGATGGATTACCTAGCTTATTTGCAGAAATGGTAAGAAAGGTTTTAAGACAAGATAGAGTGTCCATACCATATGAAAATTATACTTATGGAAAATTAATGGGAATATGCATACAAGAAGGCTTATCCCTATGTAATGAAATAAAATTAAATCAACAAATTAAAGCCCAAAGATTAAATGAAAGAACCCAATTAGGACAATTTTGTGGCCAATTTGAAGTAGATATACCTGCTCAAAGAAAGCAAAACCATAATAAGGAACCATATTGTAAAAAAGAAAACGTGGTAAAAAACCATATTGGAAAAAACCTAAATATGAGCAAAATTATAAAAGGCAAAATAAATTAGAAAAAAGAAGAAAAGTCACAGGTTTTCAATATGGAAAGACAGGTCCCTATACATATAAATGCAAGATGAGAAAAAAATTAAAAATCTTCAAATTGATGAAGAAACTAAAGAAATAATATTAAAAATTATAGAAAGCTCTGACTCAGAAGCAGACTCAGAATACAGCCATACTAGTGAAAGTTCAGATAACTCAGATAAAACCTTAACGTGTTATCAAAATTGTGAACATGGAAAAATATGTCTAATAAAGACAGTTGAGTTAGAAACAGAAAATGAGGAATTCTATAAGATCAATTCCCAATTTCAAGATCTCAAAATTAACGTACTAACAAATAATAATATATTATAATTTTTAAGATGGTAAAAGATCCAGAATTGAGATCTAAATTAATAGATCAAATGGAAGATAATTCATCTTTTAACACTCCACAAGAATATAATATTACACAAAGCAAGGAGCCATACTCAATGACTAATCTTTGTTCTTGTCTCTTCCCAATTTTTTCATAATCTTTGTTCTTGTCTTTTCCCAAATTTTTCGTAAAATTCATTAAGAGGTGTTTTGTTTGATTTGAAAGGTTCTGTGTTTTAATTCGAATGTGTGACTTTTATGTTGTTATTGATTGTTTTGTGTATTGTACTACATGGAGCTGATATGTCGAACAGTGTACCTTTATTAGTAGTTTGAGTGAGTTAGGTATTGCTGGAAGTCGGGTTCTGCAATTCGATATTTCTAATGTGATTTCAATAGATGAAGAGATTGCAGGTTTTAAATTAAATGTAAGTCTGATGTTTTTTTTGTTTTTCTTTATGTTGTTTTAGTGGATTTGTAGTATAATTTGTTGTTGTTTTATAGGCTGTTGGTGAGGCATTTGCTTTGTTTCGAAAGTATATGGAAGTGGTTTCTTCCAAATTATCAGTAACTTTGTCGAAAACACAAATGTTGGACATTCAAGATGATCCCGACACTGATTTAGAGCAGCTGCCCAGCTCTAAGATATTTTTGATAACCCAATGACGTGGAAGCAGATTAATGACCTTTTGGATTTTAAGAAGATATTAATTGGATCCATGCCTATTTTTGACCATCTTGTTCTTGATAAAATGTGATTTGAAAATTTTTGCAATAGTTTGTGAATTTAGAATACACAAAATTTGTTTGTTTGTTTGGATGCAAGAAGATACTATTTTGTTATTGTGTAGTAATCTAACTTTAGGTATGATATGTTAGATCTTTACGTAAAAAATTGATGGCTTATAGTAATACATGCTCATTATAAAATGCACATTTCAGAAGTTTATTTTGTTTCTGCTCTCTCTCTCTCTTAAAATTTCAAAGTTACTTTATTATTTTTGTGCCTAGTTGGATGTTTAGGTTAAAACATTACATGTTTGTAGTGATACATCTTCACCATAAGTAACATAATTGAGATGTTGCATTCTGGATTTGGTGTCAATTCATTTTTTTATGTCGAACTTACCTGATTTTTTGTTTGTTAGGTTAGATGTTTAGGTTAAAATGCTACATGTTTATAGTGATAGATCTTGACTATAAAGTACATAATTCTGATATGGTTCATAACCAGTAGTAGATATTCCCAAGTCAATCTTATAAAATCATGGTTGTGCTGCAAGATAAGGTGCATAACTTTATAAAAGTTGTCTACCAAATATAATTTGTATTTTAGCTTTACAGCCCATTCTGGTTACCGGAAATTCCTTTGTCTTTCTCTTTCTCAAGGGTGAATTTATCGATCCATCACAAAATGGTATTGGTTGGGTTGATGTCGCTATTTTTTCTCGAGTTTTCCAATGACATGAGCACGCAAAGTATTTTTCAATAATGGCTCCTTGGTTGTTCTTCCGTTGCGTGGTTTTTTTTTTGTAGCTGAATTCCAAGTTGTTAGCATGCCTTTTGTAGAGTTCGACCAATTCTTGGAGCATTCTTGTTTGTAGACCATTGAAACATTCAATCACGTCAATTTCTGCAAAGTTTGGTAGATGTTAAAACCCTGCAATACTTTCAAATGAAACATTAGAGTTTCAGTTTGAAACATTATATATTTAAAGTAAATCAGATAGGTTATATGTTACTTATTCGTTATTTTAGTTAAATTTTCTTGTTTTTCCTTCTCTAATCCGTAACATTTAAATTTGATCAGTATAAACAATACAACTATATATGTTTAAACATATACATAAAATGAAATTTAATAAAATTAAAATTTAACATGTACTGAGATTTCATATTTCGTAAACAAAAAAACTTCACATTTGATCAATAGAAAGGTAGTACGTATGATTTAAAAGCTTTCATTTTCAGTGTAAAACGTTCAAATTTTAAGAATCTAATAGTGGATCGAAGGGAGACGAATTTGTCAAAGTTCACATCTTCAGAAGGTATATTAGTAGCAGCACTGGTTCCTTCTTCAATTCCTTTGACTAAGAGCATATTAACAATAAGATTCAATCAAAGTAATGAAATGTTAGAATTCTATTGCAATTTGAAACTGAAATCGCAAACAAAATCAAAATCGAATAGTAAAAAAATATAATCTCATTTTTTTATGAAACTTACAAGAATGAGTTCGTTCTTCAGCGATTTGATACAGGAATGAGTGTTTGATCTACAATGGTTGCTGGCAATATGTGATGCCGGCGTCGGCAAGTGTGGATTTGAAAAAATTAAAGATGGAAAATTAAAGATTGCTGGCTTATATTTGGGGATTTGTGATTTTTTGTTAGAGTGGCAGAAGAGTTGACAAAAAGGAAGGAAAGTTGAAATTTTATATGAAATAGATGCGTGAAATAATCCAAATGTGTTATGACCCAATTTTGACCAGTATTTCCTTAATTTTTACCCACGAAATATAATCCCTTTTATCTTACAATTCCAATTTGATCCCTAGCCTTTCCATGGGTTATGGAAAGACCATTTTTCAAGAGACAAACTCTTAAACCAATCAAAAGTTCTTCTTCACTTTCATTAAAATTAACATGATAACTTAAAATGGAAATTTAAGGGTTATTTTATGGGAAAGTTGAATTGCATGTGTTAGTTGAAAAGTGATTTTTTTTGTAAATAAAAAGAATGGTTTGTAATTTTGATCATAAAATAAAGTGTGATAATTTTAAAATAATAAATTTAAAGAATTTTTTTGATAAATTTAAAAAGAAAGAAAAATAATATTTAATTCAAAATATACAAAAAAAATTATATTTTTTATAGAGATAGTTTGCCTCGAAGATTATGCCAAAAGTGAATGGCAACCAACGACATCAAATTAGTCAGCTGAAAAATAATAAAAGATTAAAAAGTAAAAGTAAAATATCAGTATAGAACAAAAAAGTAAAACTAATTATTTTATTGTTATGGGTTTCGTAGACAGTCTTTTTCTTAACATTCTCTCTAATAGTTATTGCTAAATGTGGTCATTGGGGGGTTTAAATCCGGGTTTCTAGATTTTGCTTGTACTTGCACATCCGGGTACTTACATGTGAGAATCATTCAATATAGGTTCCGTAACTCAGTCAAGAAAAATTGGGCACCCAAACTGCGAATATCCAGATTGTTTGGGTTGGGTAACTTGGTACCCGCTGACCCGTTTAGATTCCAAATTTTTCCATAATTATCATTCCATTGTGTTTCATAAACTTGTATTAGTGCAAGGAAATGTATTTATAATTTTGACCCGTTTAGAATTGAATTATCGTGAACTCTTGGAATAAATAATTATCACTTGGAGTAACAAGCTCGTAATCATCATCGGAATTGATGTGGTATGAACTCCTAGAATGATAATGACAGTTTTGTCTTGACAAAAGCACCTACGAGAACCTCCTGGATGGAATCTGGAGGGAGATTCTCTGTTGCTAAAGTTACTACTTCAAGAATTAATATGTCAATATGTTTTTAGCTTGTTACTTACCTCGGTTCTTTCATCCTTCTTCCTTTTATAGGGTTCGCTCCCATGTATTCCCGGGGATTCGTGCCCATGTTCAAAAAACACAAGGATGCCGACTCATCGGCTCCAATGGGTCACGATTATGAAATTGTGATCATTGCGATGTATTTATGGAGTTACAACTATGAATGCTCCATGCAGAGTGATTACTCGTTCGTTTCTGTGAGGTGATCTCCTTAGTTCGTTGGTTGTCACACTTCACCCATTCATCTTACTAGCATGTCTACTTCTATACCATACGCCCCCCCTACCATAACCTTCCCATGAATTGGTCTGCAAGTTTAGCCCAGCCTCGTATGCTATCATACAAAATTATCGTGGTTCCTATGAGGATGATGGGAAAGGCCTTTCATACCAGCTTGATATATGGGTGTATCACGGAACCTCATGCTAGTCTTGTAAGTGGGTAGGAATTATTTTAGGTTGGTAGTTCCATCATACGTATTGAGTTGAGTTGGTAACTTGAACTCTTTTGGGTCAAAAAGTTCTATAGTTTTTCTACCAGCGAAGAGTGCTCTGCTTCATCTTCAATGTCATAGTCTTTGCCATCTTGTCGATTCTATTTGAAAAATTGCTTTTCTAGAATCAATATTTTCCTCTTGCACGAGCTTGTTTTCTGGTCATTTGTGGGTGTAAACAAAGAACATGTATAGCTCTTCTCAGTTTGCCTCCAAGAAAGTTGTGAACGAATGTTTCTCCTTTTCATTCGATGGAGGAGTGTACGCCTCCTAATCATCTCCAGGCTCTTGGGTCTCTTCCGCTCTGACGGAAGGTTATTTTTGGAATGGTGGTTCAGGTGGCGGTGGTGATACTAGTCTCGTCGTGCTTTTCTGAGTTCTTATGGCTCATACAACTATGGTTTAGGAAGAACAATATTGATATAATAAACCCAGTCCTCCCAGACGATGCCACTGATGTGGTATAGACTTCCAAAACTATAGTGGCAACTCCCGGTGGCTTAATCTCTTGATTCCTGCTCCTTCTAGAAAGTCCATGGTTGGATTCAGTATTATGCCCCAATGTTTAAGTTTGTATTTTTGTTGTATTGTGAATTGATATACTTGTTTCTACTTGCCTTAGCTCTTTCTTCTTTTCTCCACTTGTAGGGTTTGTTTCCCTATATTCATGGTAGTTCGTACCCATGTAGGGCATGGTCGTGAGTACCGCCTTGGCAATTTTAGTGGACCACGGTCTCTTGGTCATAGTTATTGGGATCAGCGTGTTTCGCGGGTTGTCTATTCGAGGGAACCACGAGGTAATGCCCTTGATTCGCTGTTGTAGGCTCCTTGTTCGTTCATCTCTCCAGCATTTTTACCTTTCCTATACCCCCTCATAAAGGCTATTGGAGATGTTGGAAATCAATAAACTAGGCTCGGCCTAGGGACACTCTTACACATCATTTATTATGTATTCTCTAATAGTTACCCTAATTCTATTAACCATTGTTAAGTTAGAGTCTTCGGCGTACTTCCCCAAACTTAGCATAAAATTGAACTTCACCGGGATGAGTTGGATAATCCGTTGTTATCAGGTTGTGTAAACACGAAAGATGAAAATGGTCTAATATGTAATAAAAATATAGATTAGAGACAGGGTTATGTTTTAACACCTTGGTAGCCATGCATTTATGGTATACTCAGTCCTTGTACTGCTTTGATGCTTCCTTGTTGAAGAACTTATGGCTTTCTTTGGCTTTCTTTGGCCTCTTTTCAACACAGGTGTTCATGCCGTGTTCTTATTTTCTTGTCGACTGAGGACCTCTCATCTTGTTCCACAAATAGTTCCAATGGCAGATTTAGTTGTGCCACGGAAGGAGCATTTGAGGTCGGGCCCCTCATTGATTTGGATACATCTCAAAAATGACCCATCAATGATAGTTCCAGTTTTTTTTTAAATTGAACTTAGTTTTTATGAGTGTTAGTGAAAGGGGAATTCAAACTTGTTTGGGAGTAAGAAAGCATTGTGGAAGAACACTATTGTTCTGAGATCTTGTCACGAAATTGCAACAGGTGTCGTTTATATATCAAGCACTGGCCCTACACGACTTCCAATTTCAGAACACTAATCGTAATGTGTTCCAATTTTGGAGCATCATTGGAATTATTTTTAAGTGTCACTTCATGGTGTATTACCACCATGCAAACCCCACTCAAAATTGAAGGTAATAAACCCCTAAATCGTGGCCCTAAAACCTGACCCTCCTACTCCATCTAAAATGAAAAATCTTCCACCATTACAATTTCCCTTTCACACATCCAATAAAACTAATTTTGGTATAACAATTTATGATAAAGGGAGGACACTCAAAATCACCAAGCAAATGAATATGGTTATCTTTAGTTTCAGATATGAAATCAAGGTTCATTCGTGTAAGTTTAGAATTCACACTTTGTAATATTTTTTTATTAGAGCAGCCTATGTTAGATATTTAAATTTCATTAATGTATTTTTCTAAAGAATATAATTATAACGTCTTGGGAAAAATTAGGTTTTAAACCCTAGCATCATTCTTGATTGATCCATTGTTGTATGAATGATATGCATTTTATTAGGTTTCTGTAGATTGGATTCATTCAACATAATTTTCAATTACAAAAAATAACTAACGATGGACATAACTCTAAAACAAGTAGTCAATGGGCACAATGGGATCATGAGAACAATGATTAGTATGCGAGGTTGGTTTTCATTCTAGCGTTTGTTTTAACGCATCATCTGTTTGCAACTTATTTATGCTGACATAAAATTATAAATTTAAGAATTCCTTTTTTTCTTCTTATGTTAGGCTTGATAGGAAGTGCATGTTTCAAGATGATGGCGGAACGTGTTGGTCGCTCCAAGCAAGCTGCAAAGTGTGGGGATTAGATTGGAGGATGATGATTTCCACATTCACAACATTACAATATAGTTCAACATCACATTCTTTTAGTCATTTTCAACACAATACTACTAGTTATGTAGTTAATTCCGAATAGTTTAGAGGTTTTACAATTTTTTGTCACAAGCACTTCCTATAGATATTGGACATGATTTTATTTTGTTGTAATGCACGAAGGGTAATTGAAATGATTGTTGTTTTTAGAAGAACATATTGTTATTACCACGTCGACGAAGTTTAAATACGTTTCAAATTCACAAATTGTGAAAATTACAAAAATCTCTGGTATGTATTCCAATCTCATAACTAACATTGGATTAAAATTTAATAAGTGCGTTTTGAAAGAAAAGTGAAATATGTTCCGAATTTGGAATACAAAGCATTCTGACTAGCGGTAAATAAACCGACTAACGTTTCGAATTCTGATATTATTCTACAGTATATATTTTCGAAATTGGATCAAATGGCATAGCAGTTTGGGTGACTCACCACTTTCTGAAACGAACAAGGGAACATTGGACAGCATTAAACGAAGGGTACCGTGATAGGCTAAACCTTCGTGGATTGCACTAAGCACGTCAGTCAATCACTATCGCACATTTTGATACCCTGAACGACAGTACCATGGACAGTGGGTCATTATCATCGTCCTACGTGCACTATAACCGTCGTTGACAACCCTCCTGTGCTCTAGTGAATGTCTGCTCCAGTGTAACAAACCCTGAAACTTTGATCCCTAATTATAATCCCATTTTTTGGGATTGTGAACACTGTGTGTGTTTCATAAGTATTAAGTTTGAAGCCATAATTAGATGGCTTCCATTTAACAGATATAAAATCCTGATTTTAGGTGTTTTTTTGGCAAGTAACCAGTCTTTTGGCAATCAACCTATAACAATCTGGGTATAATTTCTGGGGTTTTACTGTAAGTATATCCATCAACAACCTATTTAGGTCCTTGATCATAAAATTTAATTATAATTCTGAAAGCATCTAGCTTTCCATATGATGCAGCATATCAATGAAAGCATCTAGCTTTCCATATAATGCAGCATATCAATGAAAGCATAATGTTATAGAACTTATTTATAGCTTTTGAAGCATTTCTAAAAGGGCGAAAACTAGGACAATATGTCAAATAAATGTGGAAATTGAAGGCATGGCATGTCTAATCAACCTGATATATATATCCACAACGCCCTTGTCACTGAACATGTGTTAAAAATATGATCCATTGTCTCTCTATCTTTTAAACAAAGAGATTATCTAAAAACTACACTGATAAAAAACTAAGTTAAGATATTATCTAATGAGAGCATGTTATTTATAAGTTTCCAATTGAAGACAACTATTTATTCTGGAATGTAAGTTACTCTATACCATTTTCAATGAATCTGATTGTTGTCTCTTTCTTCTACTTAACTCATAGGCTGAGGTTATAGTAAATAAACCTGATCAACATCATCCTCTTGAGTGTTACTAGTTACTGGACAAGTGTATTCAAACTGCCCGAGGCCATCCATAGAGACATTGTGGAGCTCTGTAGAAATTTTATCTGGGGACGGGAGGCAGGAGAAAGAGGCTTCACTGCTGTATCCTGGGACACCATGTGCAGGTCTAAGAAC
>JAULKM010003786.1:0-15239 GCA_032355605.1 Rubia tinctorum | reverse complement strand
TGGGTTTTTTAATGAGGTAGTGTGATCATTGTAACATTATTTTATTTCAGTCCAATAACTCGGCCATGTGGGCTTCTTAAGAGTTCATTATTTCGAAAACCAGTCCATTAGGGTTTCTCAAAAATTACCTTTTATTCTTATTAGAATTAGATTTGGTAAGATTAGATAAGGTAATATTTTCCTAGTCTAATTTTAGTTAGAACACAGCTGAATTATAGCAGTCTTAGAAGTTTAGTTAAATATGGTTTTAACTTCTTAAAGATGTCATAAGTTGAATCAGATTCCAATTGTAATTAGGGTATTGGTTCGAAAATCGCCCTATATATAGAGGGGGATGAACCAACGAATTTCAACATCTTTTATCAATCATATATTCAGAATTTTGAGTCATTCTCATTATTTTTATTGTCTCTTAACCCCGCTGGCTAGTTAAGTTTCAATTTCCTTTGTGAGTGTACCCTGCGAGCTAGATGCTTATAAAGAACCCTTGTGATCTAAACATGCTGGCTATTTAGAGAGCAAGTCAGAGTTGAGTGTACCATGCGGGCTAGACGCTGCAATTTCGTACGACAAAGATCTGATATTCCGCAATCTAGAGTCTTCGCAAGGAGATTCATATCAAAACTCATATGGTTTTCATATCAATCTAATAAGTCAACCACCCAAATCCCCAGATTTAAATATTTTGGATCTCAGTTTCTTTAATTCCATTCAGATACTACAACAAGAAAATCCATCAAGAAATGTCCTGGAATTAGTTTCAGCAGTAAGGTCAGCATTCGAAAGAGAAGATGCCATGACTCTAAACAAAGTTTTCATTACACATCAGCAAGCAATGATAGAGATCATGAAGGTTCAAGGGTCAAATAACCACAAGATTACACACATGAACAAAGACCGGCTAATAAGGAAAGACAGGTTACCGAGGCTACTACAAGCTCCCGAAGAAGTTGCCAGTTGTCAGGGCCAGCATAGAGCATATAATTAATTAACATGCAACACATGTGAGCATTGTTCCACTAATGCAAACTCTAGGGTATGAAGTATGTGTGAGTATGAACTCATTTTTGGGGGTTGGCTATGTGGCGAATTTTGTAAGCCCTGAACATCTCCCTTTTGGTGTGTTAGAGATGTTCCAAGCCAACCCCGCTAGAAATGTATCTTGTCATATTCTGTGAATGAATGTTAATTTCAGAAAGAATTGTTACTCCATGAACATGCATGAACCAGTAACAAAAAAATAAACCACAACTTGAAGAAAATTGAAAAAACCAGCATCAGCCATCATAACACAGACCATCAACCAACATAGCACAGACCAACATCAACAAACATGAACAAAATGATCATCAACCAGCATAACACAGACCAACATCACAAACTAGGCCAAAACCTACATAATCTAGCATTATACAGGCCAGCATCACAAACCGAAATCAATAAACCTCCATAATAAACAGAGACCACCATCCATAAACCTCTATAACAAACTGACATCCGTCATAAAACCGAGGCAGAGAAGATGCATAGACAAGCACAAACCGAATAAAAAATAGCATCACATAGACCAGTAACAAGAACCGAAACCAAAAACCATAATAAGCTGACAACTAAAGCAGCAAAGGAAGTGAAGAAGCACAAACGAAAAGAACTGATAATAAACTAGTAGAAAAGAGACCAGCATCACAAATCAGCATCCATAAACGACCATAACCCACAACTTGCCTTCAATATGACACAAACAATCCTTTTCAACCCGCATTAAGGTTTTCATTTGGAATTTTTTCTGTTCAGCATCCCAATAATTTTTTTCGACCAACGACTACATGTTCACTGCTACCTATGTTACTGCAGAAAATGGAAATGAAAAAAATCAATACAAAAAAACACATATGAACTGGGGGGTAAAAAAAACTGTGTTTCTTACCAGCTTTTCGAACAGGACAAACCCCACGATTCAATCCAAACCATCCAACTGACAAATCCATGAATTTATATCAGTATAATCTACATTACAGTACATCCATAAATGTTAAAAATTAGACAGGAATCAAATCGGTTAGGGAGGCTAATTTATCTTCGTTCGTTGGAGGAACAAGAGGTCATTTTGGCCTTCTTTTTGAGTTGCTCTCTCTGCCTTATTTCCCAGTAACCTGGAACACACATATACAACATGACGTTATTACCCTTGCAAGTGTCATCGGGGTGACTCAAGCTCTCAGAGGCTTCATCAGCCGGCGTTGAGGCGGCAGCTGACGTTTGGTGTCTAGCCTGTTTGCCGCTGGTGTCAGGCTTACTATCACCCACTAGCGGTGAGCCAGACTCATTGGGCCAACGAACTTTAAAGTTATGTCCAAAGACATGCACGTGTTTCCCGGTCTCATTTTCCATCGAATTATTATCGGGGATGCTTCTCCGACCCAGATCTGGCCAGTGTCGGGGGACGGAACCATCCAGCACCACCGGCTTATCAGAAACGGCGTCAGCTCTCTACTTTGAGGTGGCATCACCCTCCTTGATTTTCGGCACGAACTCTGACCTACTGTAGGTATCTGAAACGTAACAAAGGGAGCATCTCCGACACGATTTGTCGGATGATGTGTTAAATAAGGCCATCTAGGGTTTCAAAGGAAGCTTTTGAGATAAAAAAAACAGCGGGATGAGTGATTGGGGCTAGCGGGAAGATGCAAAATCAGTCAATTTGGGAAGATGAATCAGCCAAAATTAGATCTAGGGTTTTGAGGGAGAGGAAAAGGAACGCAGACAGAGAGAGGAGAAATACAGAGGGTTTCACAATTTGTGAATGTGAAGTGAATGTGGGTGGAGTATTCAACGGATGGATAAAGCAAGAGGGGACAACAACATGTGAAGGTGAGATTTCAATGAAATCTCATTGGAGAAACTGGACGGTTGGGCGGTGGATGCAATAAATTCTAGCCCAGCCGTTCCAGTTTCAATTTTGAACGGGAATTCAAAAGTTAACCTGATCAATTATGTGAAGAGTTAATGGTAGTTTAATGATATAAATGCTGGTTTTGCTTGTTATTTTTATTTTTCAGTAAGGGTAAAAAGGTAAGTTCAAGTTTTAATTATTACTAAATATAGCAAATTTTAAAAGAATGCAGATTCCCCTGGGACAAACCAAAAAAGGAAAGAGTGCAGATTTCCCTGGGTCGACAGAGGGAGTAACACTTTTCAATAATTATGTAACACTTTTCAATAATTATGTAACACTTTCAAATGTTTAAATTAACACTTTATAAACTATTGTAACATTTTTAATGATTGTAACAAGGAAAGTGTTACGATAACTCTAATTTTTAGTAGTGTTTTCTGAATGGTTTTGTATACTATATCATGTTTAGTATTTGTTTAGTCTTTGCATACCCTTTATACTCACTATATATATATATATACACACAATCACAATTATTTGTGAGTTTTACATTCTATTGACCACCTTCTAAAGGGATTGATGTAGTCTAATCCAATTCACGAATATATATATATATATATATATGAATACACACAGTTACAATTATTTGTGAGTTTTACATTCTATCGACCACATTCTAAAGGGATTGTTGTAGTCTAATCCAATTTACGAAGACAGTTTTGAAAAAAATGGTGGGCCTTCTAAATGGCACTGTCCTAAATTAATCCTGCACTGGTGAATTTAGATTCCCAAGAAAAAAATTTATGTGGGGGAATCGTATGTGGGGAGGTGAGTGGCAAGTTAAATACTAACACGTGTCAAGTGAATGAATAAAAAATAAAAAAAATAAAGAATTAAATTATGACCTCAATCACTTGTCACGTGTCACTATTTAACTAATCTCTCACCTCCCCACATACAATTCTCCCGCATAAAAAAATTTCTAGTGAATTTAACTTTCGAAAATTTGAGTGTGAATTTTATTTTTAATTAATTTTGTCAAATTTTTTTATAAAAAATGTTGAAAAAAGAGAGTAATTAACAAATACACACGTGCACGAAATTTCAGAAGCAAAAAAAGCACCCAAACCGCACGAGTACGCATGAATGTTTGTAAGAAAATATTGTACCAGATGAGGAGCACATGTATCTTTTCAGTCTCAAATTAATCAGCTGTTATAATCATGTTGGAAATTAAATGAAATTGATCAGCTCATTGACTCCGTTTAACTTGAACATATATATACGTGTTTGTACTCATGTTGGAATCACAGGATTGGCATTCTCAGATCAGAGTGAGCTTATCAAATGAACGAAGATGTGCATCTTCGTGCTGAAGCAAATTTTAAAAAACGGACCTCACGTATAATATTTAGAATATCTAGTGTTTAGACAATCAATTGTGTGAAATTCCTCGAAGAAGAAGGCATGCAATTTCTTATTGGCTATGTAAAAAAGCCATGAAATTCATATTTTGTTGGTGGTGATCCTAATATAAACAAAATTTGCACGAAATATGCACAGGTTCCGTTTAAAATAAATTTCTCATAATAATAGATTTAGAAACGAATCATCGATATTAACTAGCTGGTTGATTTATTTGGGCTGATAAATGCAGCAGACATATGCATGAGTCGTTCTATATACACGCACACATGTAAAAATTTTACAAGAAAAAAGCACCATCACCGCACGAATACGCACAAAAAATGCAGTGTATTAAACATTTTCTACACGAATCAAAATTATAGGTTATGATATCATCTAACTGTTAATATTTATCTTTTAAGTTTTTCATCTCAAAATTATAAAGAATACTGCTGAGACAGCTGCATAAATAATGTCACTCGATGCCGACAAATATATTCAGCTGCTGAAAACCTATGGTTGGGAACTTCCATTTAAATGCGCACAAGTCCTTCGCATCTCTACCAGAAATTCGCCATCGGAAGAAGGAATCGGTGATTGAGCGAATAGTTAGAGATGCCCGGGAAGCCCAGCTTCAAGGAGCTAGCGAAGCATCATTTCTCGAGTCGGTATCAGCGATCATAGATGGTTACCTTGATAGATTGTCCGGAAATTCTTAATTTAGATAGACTCTGCATTTTGTATTCTTCATCAACCGTAATCATCACACTGATCCAGTGGTTAAAAGAGTTCCTGAAATAGAAAGGGAGGCACGTTGGTTAGAGATGGCATGATTAGAGCATCTCCAACAGTTTACTCTATCTTTCAGTTGCTACAGTAGTTTTTTTTTTACAGTTACTACAATGCATTTACTCCAATGGTTTACTCTATATTTTTAAAATATTCCTTTAAATTCTCATTATACATTAATTTCATAACTTTTTAATATTTATTATACAGCAAACTAATCACAGCTATACATGTTTACCTTGATTTTAAATTTTTTTATCATAAAAAAGAATATCTATTAGTAATAAAATAATTTATAATAATTTTTATATCAAAACAATTCATAAGAAAAATATAGGCCTTCCATATATAATTCATTAAATAATGTCAAAATATAAAGGAATAAATAAATATTTTTCACATATATAAATATTTACAAACAATGTACAAAATTTAATAACAAAACAAATTATTTCAATATATATAACATTTTTATACTACTTTAGTTACAAATAATACAATTAATTCAAAAGAATTAAATAATTAATTTCCTTAGATAAATTAACTACAAATAAAGTACAATTATTAAGGAACAAAAAAAAATGTTAAACAAATAATGAGAAAAAGAAAAGTTGGAAAAGAGAGAATGTTAAATGAGAAAGAGAGCAAAATGAGTTAAATGTTCCATGGAAAAACAGGAAAGAAAGAAATTTGAAGTTTGAATAGTACACACTAAATTTGGCGTATTACTGTACATACACATCGTATCAAACGCAAAAATAGGGTACCATTGGAGTTCCGTTTTCTTCAAAATTCTAGCGTGGAATGAAAAAATTCCGTCCGTTGGAGCTGCTCTTAGGGCAAATGACTTGGCATGTAAATAGAAAATAAGAAAAAGGTGGATTTAAATTATTTTATAAATTTTCATGAAGTTTGACTGCGCACACAATATGCAAAACTTCTCCTCAAAATTTAACTTTCTCGAAGCATATTATTTCTGGTGCTCATACATGTTCCTCTTCTTCTCAGCCTGCACTTATATAGCTGCCAGTTCACCTCCCAAACCTTGGCATTTTTGCTGTTCAAAATAGTGAAGCATACTGAGTGTGAGAGAGGATTCCCAAACCTCTTCATGACTCAATCAACTCCAAAACTCCCAGAAGAGTAGACATTCTATCCCTCTTATATAGAATGAAAAGGATTGAATTTTGTCAACTTTCGGAGGTTGTTTTGAGTGAATCTAAACTGATCTGGGTTGCTAGGTGTCTATTTTGGATTCTCCTCCGCGAGTACTATAAAATTGACTATTTAAACTGATAGAATGTAAAACCCACAATTGTTGGAGTTGTGTGTATTCATATTTATAGGTAAGTACAAAGGCTTACAAAGTACAAATCATACAAGATATTACAAAATCAATCAAAAAAGAATTCTTTCCTTATTATTCTTCTATTTCTTCTTAAACTCTATTACACCCTCAGGCGAAGCGTATGATTACTATCATATGCGAAACTGGATCCTGAGAAGAAAGAGACACTACAAAAAAAACTTCTAGTTGTGACACTTTTTTGGAGCGTCCATGACACTCAAAAGTGTCGCCAAATTTATTAGTGGCGCTTTTGAAGTGTCTCTATTCAGTGTGTCACTAAAATATTGTGACGCGTTGTATTTTTTGTGACGTTTTAACATGCAGTTCAATTTAGAAGTATCCTAAATTTTGTGACATGGATGTGGTAATTCAGTGTAGTGACATGTGCCCACGTCACAAATATTTTACTAACACTTGAAGGTGAAGCAAGTATTGTGACATTTCCTCAACTGTCACAAAATATGCGTCATTACTTGATTTTTTTTGTAGTGAAAGCACTGTTGTTATCATACAACAACACAATTAGCACAAAAATCGACACACGTATGGATTTGAAAGTGGCACATGAATTGACGCACGAGAACTATTGGTGATAGTCCTTCGGGATTTGCAGGAATACTAAGTAACTCTTATATGCTAATTGTTATCTTCGATAGTTTTATCCTAGAGGACGGTTAAAATTGTCCATGACGGGACTCATTCGTTTTACGGGCATCAAGTTTACTCATGATTCAATCACTTTGTAGATGTGTCATCTGGTACCAGCAGCAGACAGCTTTTCGAGATCCAGGGGCTTGGCAAACAACAAAACTGGCTCATCTGGATCCTGCATTTATCCCAATAAAAGACTTGAGTAAATAGGGGCAGCTTCAGCTAAGGACATAAAAATGATTGCAAGTGTCCACAAATATTATAACCAAGGACAAGTGCAGAATATGCTGAATTTGAAGGAGAGGGGGGTGATTGTAAAAAAAAATTACTCAGCAAACAGTGGAGATGTTTCGTGCCCAATGCGATTGGTGAGATTGATTTTTAAAAAAGAAAGAAAGAAATATTGCCAAGCATTTACCATTCTATGCTGCAGCCAAATTCAATATGTTAGCACAATCGACAACAGTATTCCTAGCAGTAATGAAGATCCATATGTTAAAACACAAAAGCTTCTAATTAAAGTCTGTGACAGAAACAATATACCTTAACCAGCGCACACTTCATTTTTCAACTGTTGTAAAGGCTATTCACAATTTCACATACGAAAAGAAGAAGAAAAAAGTTGATTGAACAAGTCAGCCCATGCATATTGGTTCAATGATGCTCATCTTCATCTCTGATTTCAACGATTACGTTTACACAATCAACTTCTCCTATCTGATTTCCTGTCACTAGATCGTTTGTCTTGTGCCTCTCGGCGTCTTTGTTGGGCATAAGCAGAATATCCAGTGCCATAATTAACAGCAGATAGCATTGCAGATTTTGCTGAAACGTGAGCTGACAAAAGAGTCTTTCCGTCACTGCCCACCTCATCCCACCTGGATTTCTTGTTCCCTCTACAATCTCGAGTTCCCGTGATTACTGGAATTGGTCGATTGATCTTCCTCTCCATTTCACGTCTCATGTCAGCCTCCAATTCGTCATAGAAATCACTCTCATCGTATCCGTGGGGATCAAAGACATCCTTGCTGAAACAAGACCCTATCTCGTCCATGTTTTGATGGGTAACAGCTAACCTCAGAAAGTCTGGATTTCGGTATTCTTTTCGCTTCCGCATCTCTCCATTGAAGCTTCTTCCTTTCTGCTCTTTCAACTCAATAAACCTGCATATTTTACGTTGCAGTTCATCTGAGCACTTAGCATCAGGTGGTGAGGGTAAGAAATTCTTCAATAAATCAGCATCTTTTTTTGACTCTGCAAACTGAGGATGAATCATCTTGTCTTGAGGCTCCTCGTTTAATTCCACCGCAAGATCCATCGAAAATATGTGGACGGAATTTTGGAAATCAAAATACTAAAACTATTTTTTAAATTTTTTAAAGAGTCTAAAACTACTTGCAAAGAAAGGTAAGGAACATTAAATACAATGCAAGAAAAAGCCTATATATTGATAAAATTTCCATAAATCCTTTTACATTAAGGATTTAAACACCCCACCAATCCAATTATCTGAATGTGGAAAGAATTTCGATCAGGATTGACGTTTATCCCATTCCCATTGCATGGCGGAGAAAATTAAGCCTATCAAAATGACCAAAAAGCCCCGTCACCATGGCAAAGTCCAATACTAACTAGAATTAGTACAGCCACCACCTAATTCCAATACCGACTAGAATTAGTGAAGTCTTTTTCCGATTCCGTAGCTTACGAGATCTATATAAAGTCGCGGAAGAGGCAGTAACAGAAGTACCGTTTCTAGAACCTGCTGATCATGTGCCCGCGTCAAATCTTGTTTCTGGAAGCATCTTGGAGAGCACCGTTGAACAAATTCTCGATATGGGTGGAGGAAGTTGGGATCGGGATACGGTGGTTCGGGCTTTGAGGGCTGCGTCTAATAATCCCGAGAGAGCTGTTGAGCACCTTTATTCCGGCATACCGGAAGTAGCTCCTCCGGCGGCGGCGGCAGCAGTGCCACCGAATGCGAATCCGTTGGATCTTTTTCCATCAAATGCAAACCTTGATTGTGCAGGTGAAGCTGAAGCTCTGCAAGCTTTGCGTGGGATGGTTCTGCAGCCCATGGTCCGGGAGTTGGAAAGAGAGAACCCGGATCTGATGCGGCTCGTTCAGGATCATGACTACCTCGGCATCTTAAATGAACATCTTGAAGGCCAACAACGGGCTGATGCGATGCCGCAGAACGTTACTGTAACTCCGGCGGAGCGTGAGGCAATCGAACGCCTTGAAGCAATGGGGTTTGATCGGGCACTGGTGTTGCAAGTCTTCTTTGCATGCAATAAGAATGAACAGCTCGCTGCAAACTACCTGCTCGACCATATCCATGACTGACAACCATATTAATAACCAAATTTGTTTCACTGTTTTATCAGGATTAGATGAAGTCAAAAAACTTAGTCAAGTTCAAGTATTATTGTTGTTTTGATGGTGTGACATTCCACCTAGAATGTAAGGCTGAGTCAAGTTGTAGGATTGTTAGTTAGAGTCGATTATATATACTTTGAGTCAAAAATCGAGAAGTTTTTTTTAATAGAAAACAAAGATGTAGTTTCCTTATATCGTGTGTGTTTTGATTTTGAAGTATCAATATTAGAAGTGTAAGATCGTGTCAGGTTGGAATCAATTCGGATTGAAATAGATCAGATTTAAATGTGTCAGTTTTCATTTGTTGGATTAAGTCAGATCGGGTCGAGGTACTGTCGTGTCGGATTGCAAAGTATCTATTTTTCCCCTCGGGTTGGGTTATTTTTGTGTTGACTTACTTCGTGTAATCTTTATATTTGGATTAAGTCGGGTCGGATCACTAGTGGAAAACTCTTGATTAAAGGTATACAATCAAAGGATTCTATATTTAAAGTTAAGTTTTGATATTTTAATATCAAATCTTATACTTACATTTCATTTATTTTCTTACATTTAATACTCCCTCTGATCCTTTATATTTGGCCCCCTACTTTTTGACACTATTTTTTTTTTCAAAGAGTGAAATGAATGGTGGAAATTGCATTGGAAAATATAAAAAGTAAAGTGGGTAGATGAAACTATCTAGGATTTGACAAAAATGGGTATGAGCCAACAAAAAAAATTCCATAAAAGATTCATTGCTCTATTTTCTCCGTCTCATAAGTAATTCTCTCCGTTGCTCTATTACTGGCCCAATGGTTTATTTTAAATGACATACTTTTTATTATTTTTTGTAAGATTCATTCAATTTCATCAACTCATTTTCTTCACTTAAATTCAAACGCATGAACTTACGGTACCGCTACTAGTGGAATGGAGAGAGTACATACTTAAAAACTTACATAAAATGACAAAGAATATGTTGTTAAAACCCTTTAATATTCTCTTTAATTTTAACAACTTTGAGTATGTATCCACTGTTTTCCCAAAATATCTTCATACTCCCTCTGATTTCTTAAGATTGTTCTCCAACAAAATGACACATTATTTAATAAAAGTAAAATGAGTGGTAGAAATTGTATTGGGAGAGTAAAAAGTAAATTGAGTGTAGTAAAATAACCTAAATTTTGCCAAAAGTGGAATGAGTCATTGCTAAAAAATCAAACAAAAAAAGGAAAAAGAGTCCGGAAAGTAGAGGGACTAATTATTTCATACTCCCTCCGGTTCTCTAAGAGTGACACCATTTCTTTTGGCACAATGATTTATGAATGTAAAATTAGTGGTTGAGAATTCATTGAAAGAGTAAAAAAGTAAATTGAGTGGATGAAAACAACCTACAATTTGCCAAAAAAAGAAGTGTGCCAATGTTAAAAAACCATCTCAAAAAGAAAAGTGTGCCAATGTTAAAGATCGGAGGGAGTACCACATCAAATTCTCCTTAAATTTTGATCCAAATGCACATGTGCTAATAATGGAGGGAGGAGTACTATATATAGAAATAAAATCTGTAGCTGCAAGTTGCTGCTTTGTGAACTTCCCTCCCCTTTCCTTTTGTAGCCTTGCTGGAAAGGTCCACAGTACCCTTGAAATCATAGCAACGAGTTTGTGGATAGAATTGTGTGGCCCAAATTTTACGAGCCAGAGCATCCCCAGTCCCCACACATTTTGTTTTATCCAACATCTCACTCATTTTCGTCACACCGTAACACGGCCCAGTCGCACAAACAGTTGAACTACTCGCCCAATAATGTCTACATAACCCCAGCAAAATAAAAATGGAACAAACCACCAATCCTCAGATATTTTCCATTTATAGTGAAGCATACTCTACTTTTCCTCCCACCTGCGGAAAAGATTCCAGTTTTCCGACAAGATCGAAACTCCATGGAACCGAGAAGTACCAATACTTACCGACCGGAGCTCCGTTCGTTAGACATCCCGTCCGGTGAAGAAGTACGTCTAGCTTCGGACAGTCCGAAGAAGCCGGCGGGGAGGAAGAAGTTCACGGAGACGAGGCACCCGGTGTACCGGGGAATCCGGAGTAAGAGCTCCGGCAAGTGGGTCTGCGAGATCCGGGAGCCAGTCAGGCAAGCAAGAATATGGCTCGGCACATATCCGACGGCGGAAATGGCGGCGAGGGCTTACGACGTAGCGGCAATCGCTCTCAGGGGAAATTCCGCCTGCGTGAATTTCGCCGACTCTGTTTCCAGAATGCGTATTCCAGGCTCGACCGATCCGAAGGCCGTTCAGAAGGCCGCTGCGGAGGGCGCCGAGGCATTCCGGCCGCCGGAATGTGAAACTGAAAGGTATGATCCGTCTCCCCTAGATTTAACCTTAGGTGATGAATCCAACAATGAAAAGACAGAGGAATGTTCCTCTTCGTATACTAATGAAGCCATGAACAACGAAACAGGGGATTCAGGGGCGCCGTTTTGGTCTGCTTTCGAGGATGGCTTGTTCGATATGGAGGACTACTTTGTTTCCGATGAGCCGGAAGTTTACTCCGACATGAGTTTGTGGAATGATTAGTTATTTTCTGGTTGTGGTATAATAAGATCCGCCGGCCGGCGAGACAAACTCCAATCGTAAACCCGGTTGAGGACTGAATTAGAAAGCTTGGACATGATTTTATTATCATCTTCCAAGGTTAGTATTTTTTTTATGGTATATGTTTGGTCCGGACTCCGTTTGGACACGAGATTTTGTTAGGAGTTATAGCTTGTAAGCGTGTAATAAACTAAAACTAATAATGCTATGTGTTCTTTCGTGTGTTGTTTGGCTGTTTAGGCTGTCTAATAATGGTGTGTCGTTTGGTGGTTTTGCAAGTGGAACAATGCTACTGGTCCGAATATGACCCTGCGGACCCTAGTTACTTGTAAGTTCCTTTACTTGGTAAGGCTGAAATATAGTTTTGTTTTGTTCATTTTCGTTGACTCGACCATGCTCCCTCCGTACCAACAGTAATGACCTATGCTCCCTCCGTACCAGCGGTAATGACCTATTTGTTTTTTTATGGTATTCAATTATCATGTTTGACCGTTAATATCTCTAACTACATATATCAATTTTGCATAAAAAATAATATTTAGAAAATATATGTTAAGATGAATTCAACAATATCTCACGTGATATATTTATTATATATAGATTAATTTATATTTGTGGTCAAAGTTTATCAAATTTGACTTTGAAAATAGTAATTTGTCATTACTAGTGGGATGGAGAGAGTATACTATTTTTTTCTAAATTTAATTTATTAATAACAATGACCTTAATTTATTACTCCCTCCATCCCATCTCTATTTACACTCTTGCTTTTTTGACACTATCCTCTATTAAAATTTGACCGCATTTTGAATAAATTTATGAACAACAACATTATCATATATGGTATTGTTGAATTCGTCTTAACAAGTAGTTTTTAAATATCAACTTTTTATTTCCCGTTATAATACATAGGTAAATATTTTATCTGTCAAATACACTTCTTGAATATGATTGTTGTGCAAATAGAGTTGGGACAAGCGAGTAGTCATGATATATTTATTTTATTGATACTTAATTTAATTTATTATTGTTGAATTTCACTTATTCACCAAGTCTTGTTTTAGGGAGTCTAGAGTTTAGGCATAGATTATTACGCAGTTATTAAACATTTTGATTGGATAGGGTTCTTTTTAAAATATACAAATAAATGTGGGGAAAATGTAGTTTTATGTTGATTTTTGCAGAAATGACCCTCCCTAAAGTTGATACTGTCTCACAGTAGATCATCTCTAACTTATTTATGCTAAATTTATTTTCGAAAAGTTGAAAGCAAGTAAGGAAAACAAAAATATACCTATTTACTTTACTTTTTAATCTATCTCACAGATACATTCATATTTGTAAAATTTTCACGAGTAATCATTCTGAAGCTCTAAGAAATATGAACCATCAAGGGAGATAGCTGCTATTCCGAGATGAGAAGTCGGGAAAAATGCTCATCAAATCAAGCATGACGAGAGATTGCTGTACTCGTTCTTCGTAGAAGGATCCGTGTGATTTTGATAATGTCTGCCTTCTCTCACGTGGTTGGTATTTTTATTTTTCAAAACCCATATGTTATATTTAAAAAAAAGAAGTTAAACAAAGAGCTGCAAGTAGCTGTACTCCTCCTTCGGAGAGGTCAATAGCTGCAAGTAGCTGCTTTGTGAACTTCCCTCCCCACGTCCCCTTTCCTTTTGTTAAGATACCATGCTCAAGTTGCTTTGCAGGAAAAGTCCAGAGTACCCTTGAAAACATGACAACGTGTTTGTGGACTGGAAATTGTATGGCCCAAATTTCATGTGCCACTCCATGATAAAGGCCCTGAAAGCATCCTCAAACCTTTTGTTTTATCCGACATCTCACTTATTTTCGTCACACGGGTAGCACGGCTCAGTCGCACAAACAATTAAACCACTCGCCCAATAATATCTGCATAAACCCAGCAAAAAAAATGGAACAGACCAACAATCCTCGGATATTTTCCATTAATAGTGAAGCATACTTCCTACTTTTCCTCCCACCTTCAGGAAAAGATTCCAGTTTTCCGACAAGATCGAAACATCATAAACTTCATGGAACCGACAAGTGCCAATACTTCCCCACCGGAGCTCCGTTCTTTAGACATCCCGTCAGGTGAAGAAGTACGTCTAGCTTCGGACAGTCCGAAGAAGCCTACGGGAGGAAGAAGTTCACGGAGACGAGGCACCCGGTGTACCGGGGAATCGGGAGTAAGAGCTCTGGCAAGCTATGTTGCATCGAGATGGTGACGGGTACCTAAACGGGTACGGTGATGGGGAAGGAAAACGGGAAAATTAAAAAATTATGGATACGGGGACGGCAAGGGGACATATAAAATATAATAATAATAAAAATATAAATAGTACTGTTGGTTTATTGTATCTGCACAAAGTTTGGTGTGCTAAATAAAAAACTGAAAATAACAAAGATTAAAAGTTAAAATTCATCAACCAAAGTTGACCAAATCAAATTACAATACAATCTAACAATATTAAAATATATCCTCATTACTACTCCACACATATGTAGCTTTCATAGGTAGCTACGACCTCCTGCCTACTCCATATTTTACACTGTACCAAAAAAGAATCAGACCAAAACCGAAAACAGAGGAACAAAAGCAACGAAAAATAGAGGAAAATTCATCTATGTCAAACATGTGAGGAAATAGTCAGACAGTTTCCGGTGTTCCGGAGACGTTTCAGGGACATCCCCAGGGCGTTTCCGTCCCCGTCCCAGTCTCCGTAATGTCCCCAACCGGTAACGGCGATTGATATGGCATCCCCGTGCATCATAACCGGCAAGTGGGTCTGCGAGATCCGGGAGCCAGTCAGGCAAAGCCAGAATATGGCTCGGCACATATCCGACGACGGAAATGGCGGTGAGGGCTTATGACGTAGTGGCAATCGCTCTCGGGGGAAATTTCGCTTGCGTGAATTTCGTCGACTCCGTTTTCTGAATGCGTATTCCAGACTCGACTGATCCGAAGGCCATTCAGAAGGCCGCTGCGGAGGGAGCCGGGGTGTTCCGGCCGCCGAAATGTGAAACTAAAAGGTACGATCCGTCTCCCCTAGTGATGCAGGGCAAATGGCGGCGAAAATTGAAGAAGCGATGGATCGCCGTAAAGGTTCGGTACGGTTTTCAGCGTAACTTTTGCGTTCCGAGTCAGACTCAGGCGAGGCC
>JAULKM010003766.1:0-15241 GCA_032355605.1 Rubia tinctorum | reverse complement strand
GGGCGAGATCCTCAAATAAATAAAGATCCGATTTTCCGCAATCCAGAGTCTTCGCAAGGAGATTCATATCACCAAGCGTTATCGACGCTGAAGTCACTAATGCCAAGTGAGACTATATACCTATATCTAGCGATTTCAAGCAAGCTTGGAAGTGAGTTCGGTCTTAGTGTGTTAAGAAGGGTAAAATTAAGTACCGGTATATTACATCAGTAGGATGCGGCAAAGTTCAGAAAGGTACATGCCAATCAACAAATTAACTCTGTCATACTCAGTAAGGAGACTACGAAGCTATTTTCAAAGCCATAACATAATTGTGTATACTGACTACCCAATCAAGAATATCTAGAGCAATCCTGAATCATCTGACAGAATGACCAAATGGGGACTTGAATTGGGAGAGTACAAGATCAAGTTTCAGCCGCGCACTGCAATCAAAACGCAAGACTTAGCGGATTTCATTGCAGAAATTATGCATGAAGATGTACAAGGGGTAAATACACTAGAAAATCTCATATTAGACAAAGAAAAATCAAAATGGTCAAACATTGTATGGATATTGTTCGTCGATGGGGCATCTAGCGAAGAAGGTTGTAATGCATGATTGTTACTAGTAAATCCTGATGGGGGAGAACATAGATACTCAATTCGTTTTGATTTCCCACTCACAAACAGTGAAGCTGAATACGAAGCATGATAAGTGGGTTGGACCTTACAATTAGGTTGAAGGTTAAGAGCATTAAGTTCTTTCTAGTGATTCACATATATTGGTCCAGCAAATTCGTGGAGATTACGAGGTGCGAGATGAGTAGTTGATAAAGTATTGAATCAGAGTTCACCAATTTATGGGTCATCTTGAATATTTTGATTTTCAACGCATACCAAGGAGCGAAAATATCAAGGTAGATGCCTTAAGTAAGTTGGCAATGGCTGGCTGTGATACGTTGCTAGGATAAAACGATATGTATATATAGGTCATACCAGACAGAAGTACGACCACAAAAACTGTGTCAACGGTCCAAATGGAAGAAACAAACTGGATGATGCCACTGGGAGATTACTTCGAAACTAGAAAATGGCCAGTGGATAGAATACAGGCCAGAAAGCTGAAATTAAGATTGCACAATTATGTTTACGATGGGGGAACCTTATACAAAAATGGTTTCCTATCTCCATGAATAAAGTGTGTGAAACAAACCCAAGCAAACGAAACCATGAAAGAAGTTTATGAGGGACTATGTGGGACACAACAAGGATCCAAAACAATCGCGAAGAAGATAATTTGAGCAGGGTATTATTGGCAAACATTTTTTAACGATGCGCACAACTTCATGCTAAAGTGCAAAAGCTGCTAAAATAATGGGTTGGTGTCGCTTAAGTCACAGTCTACTCTAACAGGGATATATGGAGCCTGACCATTCGACAAATGGGGAATCGATTTGGTTGGACCTTTCCCTAAGAGAGCTGGTAATGCGAAGTTTCTAATTGTTGCAACTGAATATTTCAAGAAATGTGTACAAGAAAAGCCATCGAGAAGAGTCACGGCAAGAGCAGCAAAAAGGTTTGTTTGACAATAAAATTGTTTGTTTGTTTGATTACTACAAGAAACAACATCTATTACCTCAGTTCTACTAGGGTTATTACCTCGATTTTCAGTCATGAAAAAATTGAGGTAAATGTAGCCAAAGTAAGAAGTGTATTTTTATCTCGATTCATAACCGAGGTAAAAAAATATCTTTTATCCTACTTTTCCGTGCAACGTCAGCAGGTTTTAAGTGCGATGTCGATTATAGCACTAAGGCCAACGATCAGATACCAGAGCTACATCATCATTTTGCACGACGTCTGCATAAATGACAAACAACGTTGGACATACAAAAAAGACACGTGATGTGAGAGGAAAGTCTGCGATGTCATTCCAGCCGACGTCGTTATGAAGGATAGCGACATTGCGCGTTATGGAGCACCTATGTCGTGTGCATACTGACATGGAATGGGATAAAACGACGTCATTTTTAATTTCTGACATCGTTAAAAAATTACACGATGGTTGTTCATGCGACATCGCTTATATGTTGCATGATCATCGGTATGTGCGGCGTCACTGATTAATCATGGAGGGAAATTTTTTGGTACGGTATTATCATATTAAATATTGATAGCCATTGCATGTAATTTTGTATTGGATTACTCTGGAAATGGTTAAAAATCATACAACAATCAATTATTATTCAATTCATGTGGGAAAATTAACAATGTCATGTTAAAATCTACAAAATTATAACATATGTTATAAATACATGTTACAACATATAATAAAACATAAGGTTGATATTAAATTTAAACATTAATAGTATTGAACCTCCATATTTTCTAACTTGTGAAGCATTGACACTATCAGGGCGTGAAGTGAAATGACAAGTCATCCATTTACAGTCCATCGCTAACTCTAGTTGTCCTGTTACACCCGATGCACAAGAAATAAAATTTATGTTAGAATGGAACAGTCCCGAAATAATAAAAAATACATAATATAGTCATACAGAGACGAGGTGAATGTCAACTTGTGAAAAAATGGATATTCGTAAAAGTGACGTCGCAAACTATAGTTATTGATGTCGTTAAGGTCGACCTACGTGCGACGTCGGTCATTCGAAATATTTCATGCTTTTTATTGACTTGTGTGACTTCGGTCTTAATTCGATTTTATATTTTAAAGGCAAACTAATAGTTTGACGTCGGACATTCATATTGTGTTCATACAAATAAGTAATTATTGTACACAATCAGCCCTAATCTAAGAATTTTTTACTCATTTCATACAAACATGGCATCATATTGAAAACAAAAACAGTATACACTATATAGCATGTAACACAAACATCATACATCATGAAAATGTACAAGCTTTGATCAATGACAAAAATAACATAAAGAAGGTATAATAATTAAATTGCTAAATTAACATTGAAGGTATGAAAAACTACCTCGATTAATTTGTACCCGGAGATGCTCCATCATTGGATACTTGTTGATGTTTGAGCAAAACACATTTGTTGAGCTCTTGAATTGTTGTAATAGTGTGAATGGAGAGGATGATGTGGAGCAGGGTTTAGAGAAAGTGTGTTAAAGATGAGAAATGGGTAAGGGGCTGAATAAATTACTAAAACTTTTGGTTGGGGGGAATTTTGCTTCCAATTTTTTGCTCAAATTTTTGTTTCCCGCTAGAAATTTCATTATGATCGACTTCATTTTTTCGGCTGTGGAATCGCTTTAGGAGACAAACCTGCAACGTCGCACATGAGGGCCAAATGGTAAATTTTGAAAACTGTCGTAAAATACTCCATGTCAAGATTGGGGGCCCTTCCATTGACCCCCTTAATCTGAGATTAGAACGACATTTTCAGGAAAATATGAATTAAAAAATGTTGTATACAAATTTGCATTTGAACTTCTAGCACTCTCTTGAAGGGACCTAAGTGTGAATATTCAAAATTTTATCGGTGGTCTCAAACACGATTCTGATCGTCCGAAAAAGAAACGTTGTCATCTCTAGTCAAACTTATAACAACCAAGAGTAACAAAGAAACTGCTCTTATTCCACACACACTCTTCCACATGTTCTTCCAACTAACCCCTTGTATACTTATAAGTAATCATCTACAATTTACTCTAGACCAGGTACTAGCGCTTTCTAAAATATGATGGATGGAATTTTATTTTACTTTTTTCATTAAAAAACCAAGAATAAGAAATTTCATGTGATTCTATGTGGTGGAGATTATAATTCCCATAACACTTATCTTAACAGTATCGATGGAAATACTAATAAAAATGATGGAAGAATACCCCAGTTTGAGTCCCTCTTAGATTGTACGCATAATCTCCCTATCAAACATTTGACCTTGTGGTCGAGTGCAGAGTTCTGACACATAGTGAACATGCAAAAAGGTTTCGGTCATAGTGTAATTTTCACAAAGTTTCTTCATATACAGCATGTAAATAATTTTGGAATCAGAACATCTTGGGCCTAACAATGTTAATTTGATTAGGATATCTTCAAATTTACATTTCCACTTCTCCCACATTCGTGGAGGGAGCTAAGTGCAAAAATTAAAAAGTCCACCCGTAGTTCCAAAAGCGATTCCATACATTTTCCATCCCCAGTCAAACTTATAGTCCCCAAATATGATAAATAAATAGGCATGATCCCACGGAGACTTCCTAGCCAAGATCTTCCAATTAACCTTTGCATACTTGACAACGTACTAGCGCTTACAAAACATTGATGCCCGATATTTCATTATCTTATTAATTCATAAAAATACAAGGATATGAAATTTCGAGCGATTCCATGTGGTGAAAATTATCGTCATTCTAGTGCTAATTGTAACGGTATTAATGGAATTAATACTAATAAAAATAAAGGATGAATACCCAGGCCCGTTGATGCCTCAAACGGAACAACATGATTTTAAAATGTGGAATGAATACTGTGATTCGTTGATGCCCCGATTTTTAAAATTGGAATCTACAATTTCGCATTTTGCCCTCTGTCCCCTCTTGGAGGGACCAAAGTGTAAAAACCAAATATTTCATCGGGTGTGTTAAAATCGATTCCAATCGAACCAGACACTAACAAAGCTCATGGAAATTATAAAATTCAATAAGTATTTCCAATATACTATAAAGTGTTATTTAGGTCAATTATACTTATTTTGGTCAAACGCGGGCCCATTTTCTATGCTAGTGGGCTGAAACAGTGAGGCCCAAAATTAGAGTTACCGACTTCGGTTATATGTTCGCTCTTATATTGGTCAGGCCGACCAAGATGGGATATCGCGCTTGCCGAACGAATTTCACAAAGGCTCTAAACGACTATCTATATGGAGCCCACCTCATTAATCATTTCAAACTTTTAACTTTCCCTCCCATTCCAACAATTCCTCAACTATTTTTCTCAAAGGTAAAATGTCTTGATTCTTTATATTTCTTTCAGTTTCATATTTTTCATAGACATTGTTTATATATAGTGTGTAAATTATATGTTATATGTTGTTTATTTCGAATTGTTCCTACAAATAAGGGTTCTAGGGTTTTTACATTTCATTCATAACTTTTTGTTCAATTATGTGTCCCCTACATTCGTTTTTAACATGTACATTTGCTAGGTTTGTGCTATTTTTTTGTCGCTGCTTGGTTTTTATGCGATGTCACTCTATAGTCGTTACCACTTCAGCCTATGCAATAGACGTGCGATGTCGCACATTCATAATTTTGCAATTCTTATTTGAATGAAACATCTTTCTTATCTGGGTTAACCAATAGATTATACCAACAATTCTGCGGCATCGAATGTACATTTCGATGCAAACGATTAATTGAACCGATTTCAATCAAAACAATTTGTATCTATCATTATACATTTCATCCGTGACAATATGATTTTCAAGAATCATGGCTGGCGACGAATGTTCGAGTAGTCGTGTACTAATTGAGGTGAGCTATATTTTGTTTACCCGTAAATTCTTTAATATTCTAATTTAATTATTACTAATTTCATTGACCAAATGCATATCAGTAGAGATTTGGATGAGGACTGTGTGTGGTATCATACTGCAATTTGTATGTACATTAACCCAGATGAAGTCAGTTCAATTCCGATTTTGGTAAGTCCTTCCCTTTTACACATGTATTTATTATTGTTTAAAATTTTCTCTAATTTATTTTCATATATGCTAACTATGATTTTCTGTGTATAATTTAGTACATTCCCAGCCAAATCGAGCAGCTCCTAAAAAAGTTCAAGATGCCTGCTATCTTGAGGTGCCCCAGAAGAAAGTATCACATGCACTACTCGCGCGAACAGGAGGCTAAAAACCCCAAACCCCAAAGGGTTTTAGCGAGTTCCTCCATGGAGAGAACCTGAAGGTTGGGCATGCTCTACTTCAAGCTGGTTGATGGTTCCGTGCCCATAGTTTTCAATGTCATCATCTTACCTTATTTATTATTATTTAGAATTTGTAACAAATTATGACAAACATCAGTTACATTAAGATTATTTTGTTGAATGTGATGTTTATCTAATTTAATATTGAACCTATTTGTTGAATGTTATTTTATGATATTGAATCATTAATATTTAAACTACCAAATGAAACCCAATTTTTATGTTACGACCATACATAAAACTATAAAACACTCGTGTGTTATGATACATTTTTTCAACCATTCTTAAAATAGCAAATATTTATGTTACCAGTTTTTTTTAATATATTCAAATTGATCATTGGCTATTTCCTTTGGTGGTGGACTAAAATGGTTCACACAGCCAAAAAATGTTATGTTTCGTATTTTTATGATTTAGCGATGAAATTATATGTATTGGTCCTTGGCAGGATCATTTGTTATGCTAGTGGGATACGATTGTTCGTCCCACTAACACCTGCGACGTCGCTAATGAGTCGATCGTTCATTGACTCATGCGATATACGTGCGATATTGCAGTAACCTAGGCAGACAACAGAAGGTCCCAATTGACGTCGTCTCAAAACAGCTATAAATAAAGTATCCCTCAGAATCAGTTTAAGTTTAGTATTTCCAAGTTTCCAGCGAATACCAAGAGTCTCTCCACCCGTTTTCTCTTCTCCTCTAACAAATGTATGAATTTCTACTCTTATAGTGCCTAAATTTTCGTAAATGTTACTTCACCTAGTTTAATCTATGCTTTTCGTATATGTTGTATTTTTTGTTTTCAATTTTTTTACCCAGATTTGCTAGGGAGTTAAGTTTTATTAAATGTAAACCTAAGTTTTGTGACAGATTTGTTATGGTTTGTTTTAGGACATTTTTTTGTAATTTTGTCTTCTGAATGCATCATTTTTTCAAGGATTCCATTTTTTGCCTGATCCTGTCTCTGTTACATACGAAGTTGGTCTCCAGTCTCACGCCATTTGGTTAATGTGAATGATGTGTGATGTCACAAATTATTGTTTAAAGGTTTGCATGAGACGTTACAGTCGTCTCGATTTTTCCATTAATAACACCGATGGATAAACAACGTCGCATGTAGGCATTTGAGTTAACATTAAATTTCTTTCTGTGATCTCGTCACAACGTCGGTCATGATATCGGTCTTTCCGACTAACAGGCGGCGTTGTTGGTACATGTCCACTAAGCCACTAGTTCGGACCGACATGTTTTTGCATTACATGGTCGACGTCGCACGTTGTTTTTGTAAGGCTAGTTTGCCCAAAACATTTTCAGTTTATATGCAGAACTAATAGCTGGTGAAGGATCATCAAGTCGCCCATTTTCCCAGGTATTTTACCATTTCACATATATATATTTACTAATACATATGTACACTTTATCAAAAAAATTGTTTTAATACAGTTGATACAATATCAAAAATGTCATTTATTATATTTTTCTTAGTTTGGTATTTTTAGGAGGTCAACATTATACTCTTTTTCCCACTGGGTTTTTGTTAATGAGGTAGTATGATAATTTTAGTTGATTTTTAATATTTGTTAATGAAGCCATAAACTCGGCGATGTTGGCTTAGAAGATATTTAGTAATATTTTAATTAGTGTTTAGAATATTATGTTTTATTTTGATTAGAATTAAATTTGGCATGTTTAGATAAAGTAGATTCATTCAAGAATTTATCCAATATTTGGATTGATTTACTTTGATGAATACGGTCATCATTTAGATTTAAATTAAATATTATACTGAGATATAGTTTTACCTTCTTAAAGCTGCGATAATTCTTTTCAGTTTCTATTTGTACTGGCCGAATTATACCTTATAAATTGAGGAGGCCATCCACAAAATTTTTCAACATTATTATCAGTAAAAAATTTAGATTTTCAAGTTTATTGCTTGCGAGCATTAATTTTCATTGTTGCTTAATCTTGTTGGTAATTAAGTATCAATACCATTTGAGAACTAATCCTGCTGGCAAGTCAGTGAACAAAGAACCCTTTATCTGTGTGCTAGTTGGCTTTACAATTCTCAAGTTGTTTAAGATTTTGAGGGCTAGTTTTGATCAATTTGTGCGGCTATACTAGGGTTTGCGAAAATCTCTCGTTTAGTAAAAGATATAAAATTTCGCAATCCAAAGATTTCTCAAGAATATTCATATCAGTTGGTATCAAAGCATAACGAAAGTTTCTGAGACCATCAAATCAATCGGCATTAGTTAGTATCGTAGGGGGATATCAGTTGGTACCTTCATATTCATATTTCATTTTTGGAGCAAGAAAATCTATCTATGGGCGCTTAACGGACCTACAAAAAAGAATCAATTCTTGCTAATTTTACTGAAAAATATCAGAATTCAGAAAATCATCTGTCGCCGGTCACGTTGGTCTCCGACAACTTGCCCCCGCACCGCCGTTTCTCTCCTCCGATCAGTTCATCCTTATCGACTCCATTGTTCCATCAGCTTCAGCTCTCCGTCTTCGGTTTCTCTAGCCTACTTTTCTGCTCTGATCTCCACCGCCGAAGGCCGCTGTTTCACTCGCCGTCAGATCCAGTTGCCCCGTCTTCTCCGATCGATTTTTGCCTCTAACCCGTCGAGTGGTCAGATATTGATAGGAGTTTTCTTGACCTTTATCAGTTCTCAAGCCTCATCAGCAATAATCTTCACCGATCTCCAACAGCGTCCGCAAAAAAGGAATAGTGAGGAAGAAGAAGTTCAGCGGAAGTTCCAATGAAGAAGAAGATTGTCGGAGCACGGAAAGCACATGCGAGCAGCAACAAGGGCGCGTAAGATTCACGTGCGCATCCTATTGAAGGCGTGTCTATGACAAGCATGATACACTCAAGCTATATTTTGATATCGCTAAACACTCAATTTATCGCGATGTTATCACTTTTTTGCGAGATAATTTATTTTCTCCTTCCTTATTCTTTATCTCATGAGTTTTTGCCACATCACTATCTAGTAAGCGTCCAGTCACCGTTTATTAGCAAGACTTTGTAGGCATGGCGTGGGATGGTTATCTACATTTATTTTTAAAGATAGTTCACATTTCGAGGACAAAGAATTTCGACCACTAAGGGAATGATACGATATAAAAAATGTCATTTTTATATTTTTCTAAGTTTAGTATTTTTAGGAGGTTAACATTATATAATTTTCCCACTGAGTTTTTTAATGAGGTAGTGTGATAATTTTAGTTTATTTTTATTATTTATTAATGGAGCCATAAACTCAGCCACGTTGGCTTAGAAGAGTTTTGGTAATATTTAATTAGTGTTTAGAATATTTATTTTTATTTTTATTAGAATTAGAGTTGGTAGATTTAGAAGAGGTAGATTCATTCAAGAGCTCATCCAATATTTGTATTGATTTACTTGGATGAATATGGTAATCATTTAGATTTAAATTAGGTATTATAGTTAGATATGTTTTTTAGCTTCTAAAAGTTTTCATAATTCTTTTCAGTTTCTACTTGTACTGGCCGAATTATACCCTATATATAGGGGAGGTCATCCACAGAATTTTATAACATTAGTATCAATAAATTTTTTTAGATTTTTTAGTTTATTACTTGCGAGCATTAATTTTCATTGTTGCTTAATCTTGCGAGTTAATTAAGTATCAATAGCCTTTTTGAACTAATCTTGCGGGCTAGTTTGTGAATAAAGAACCCTTTATTTGTGAGTTAATCATGCGGGATAGTCAACGAGCAAAATTTTTAATTGTGAACCAATCCTGCGGGCTAGTTGGCTTTACAATTCTCGAGTTGTTCAAGATCCCGAGGGTTAGTTTTGATTAGTTTGTTCGGCCATACTAGGGTTTGTGAAATCCCTCATTTAGTCAAAGATCTAAAATTCCGAAATCCAAAGTTTTTGCCAGGAGATTCATATGAATAGTTTCTTCGCACAACGGAGAAACCTTGAACCTGTGGTGTTTGAGCTTGAACACCATACAATGGCAAAGGATGGCCCGCATTTCCACTGCACCTTGAAGCAACGGAACTGTGGGAAAAACTAAACTTTCATAAGGATTGAAAGTACCTAATAAATAAAAGCATTACATTATTTGATTTTCAGTTAATACTATTTGTTTGTAATTGCATATATATATATATATATATATATATATATATTCATAATGATTTTTTCTGTTAGTACATCCCGAGGGAAATTGTACCATTACTGATGAAAAGATCCATGTTGTGTTGAGGTTCTACGGGAAAAAGTGGCGCATGAACTACTCAGGCTAAGGGAAGATGAAAGCCCTGTTCCCGAAGGGTTTCGCCGAGTTTCTTACCGGTAACAACATGAATATTGGAGACACCTTGTTCTTCAAGGTCATAGAATCTAGGGCCCGATTGTCTTCAAGATTATCATAATGCGAGCGGATTGAGCTTATTGTAATTTCTATTCTAATATTGGAACTGAGACAATTATTATTAATATTCGAAGTTTTATGTACTAATTTTTAAGGATTTGTAAAGATTTTTTCTAATATTTTTATGATTAATGATTTTCTAATAATTTTACTACATTATTTGAACAATATGTAATTGACTATTTGTGCGATATTATCTGGTGCATGATTTCTAAAATCATTTCCAATCGTAACATTCAACACCATTTTCTACAATATTTTAATTCAAAAACATTAAACAAATAATTTTGAAAATTGAAATCAATCACTTTCATAAAATAAACTAATTGTCCTTTTACATTCCCAAAACCTAAATGGATAATGGGACGTTGAGAGGAGAGAGAAACTCCAAACCGGAGAAATGCGCATCGCCCTGATTTTCTTTTTAATTTACTTTGTTTCCACCTTCAAAATCTTTACTTGTTGGTGGTGGTTTTCCCTATTATTCCACCATTTTCAATCGTAACATAATAAAACTTACCTTATTGAATTTTAAAATAATACTTCCTCATTTTTCAAAGTCAATCCATTTCAACGTTATTATATAAAAGTTCTATCTTTACTTATCTACGACGTCGGTCATCCATCACACGCCATGTCATTGAAAATTAAGTAATACGTGATTTCGGCAACCATTTTAATACATCTCATGGGACATCGCACGCTATTCGTTAAGGTTATTTACTTCCTTTTTGCCCATTTTACTTCGGTTAATATAATAACCGATGAAAAAAATCTATTATTATTTTTTAACTGAGGTAAAAAATATTATTTACATTGAAAAAATATTAACCAAGTTAAAAAATCTTTTACCTCGGTTATTTTACCTAAGCCAAAAAAACAAGGTAAAAGGAGCAAAATAATAGGTCATATTTCTTGTAGTTCAACCCGCTAGTGCATCCCTTACCTTTGACCACAAACATTTCTTCGAGGAGGAGAACGAGAGGTGATACCAAATGATCGACAAAAGGAGGCTCAAGGAGGTGAAGTTGATCAAGGTCGACGACATGGAGCGGCTCCACCTAGATGTGTTCATAAACCCTTTGTTCCTTCGGGAATGAAGGGTTTGATTTGCCTAAATAAGTCCACTTATGCCACAGAGGTCAAAGAGTTCTATGCTAATTTCATGTGGTTGAGCATGGAAAGCTACCAAAATAAAGAGAATAGGGTCAACTGATAAATAAGAGACGAAGAATAGTGACGAAATTAGGTAACTCAATTCAGAGCCTTTAAAAGGTAAGCAAAGACAACGTTATGTGAGAGAATTTCAAAAAGCGTAGAGAGTAATAAGGAGATAATATCGGTTTAATGACAAAAGATCGCAACAGCCAAGCCCATCAAAATCTCTATATTTGAAGTGTGAATTCAAATTCAAATTCAAAAACCAGACATTTCAACAAAATCGCAAATGTAGCCAAGAAGCACGCAACACTTCGCGAAGACAATATAAGTTGATGTGGTGACGAACACATTATTACAACTTAGGAAATAAACATAACAACAGTTCGCACACATCCGAAAACACAGTCATTGTTTCGTCTTCCATTGACTTCATGGCTAGTGGGGCTTATGGTGTATACCTAGCCCACAGACTAAAAGTTGTCGGCATTTAGACCCAGCCCTAGACTTGGCCACGAACCGAACAATTCGAAGCCACGTCCAGAAATGGGGAAGACACTCATAAGTGATCCCAAGATTCTAGCAGCCATGATACAACCCACGATCTAGAACAGTACCAAGGCGGAGCCACGATTGCGATCTACTATAAATATAGGAGGAGTAGCACTGGCTCAAGTAAGCACAACTAACTAAGAAATACCAATTATTTGGAGGATAGAACTAACTTGATTGTTGGAGCACTTTTCCCGGAATGACTTCCAGTGTCTTTCTTGCAAAACCGCGCTTACACCACGGTGATGGCCATCCACCTCGCCTGACAGGGAATACCTCATCAGTTATATATTGTTGCTACAATATTCTGGGAAATTACACAACTGAGTGCAAGTGCATCATTTGTGCATTCAATTGCTATTTTTAATTGGATTTGTACTTTAACGCCCAATATTCGCACTTTTAACGCCCAATCATTTACCAGAAAATAAATTATCTATAAATTGTCATTGAACTGGATTATTAAACTAAACAAAGAATTCATGAATGGTAGAATATTATCAAATAAAATAAACTTCATTGGTAGATCATGCATATAATCAACGAAGTAAAAAAAAATGATAACTTTGAAACACCTTGATTTTGTCTTATACCTTAAGCTTGATATTATTTTTAATAAATAGAAAGGAAGTTATCATGAACGGTGTTATGCACCTTGATTTAACAACATTGAATTAATCCTTCTTTTCTTTCTCTCAAGTAGGATCCGGAATGCCCTACCAGTACCTAGCCAAAAGAGAGTAGCCCTCATTGTTGTTTGCTCTCCTTCGGATTACAACCGTGTCGAAGTAATCCCGCTGGGGTGCAACTTTTTCTGGTTCTCTTGGACATTTTTTTGTGTCTTCCTCGATCTCTTTTAACCTTATCCATGCCCTAATAGGGTTTTTTTTTAAATTGATAAAAATGTGCTAGCTAGGGTACATAGGTTTGTTTATAGAGATGCGTGGATTGATTCTAGAACAGCCAGTAATTGTATAATGTGGCTTCAATGCATGCACTAGAGCAATTTCGGATTGTTTTTTAAGAAAATACGACATTACTTTCTAATTTGTATGTGTGCGTCATTAGTGCAGGCTAGTATTTAATTTATGTCCTAATAATTTTTATATTTCTGGAGCCATTGTAACTTCGTTTCAACAATTTTGTAAAATTTCAATGTACATTGTGCATCTTTAGTGCTTGCTAGAATTTAAATTATATCCTAAATAATTTGTATATTTCTGGGACCATTGTATCTTCGTTTCAACAATGTTAAATTTCAAGGTAGATTGATCTCCCATTTTAAAATCAATTTGTGTTAAGTGAAGTTACCCAAAGGTCTTCAAGAGAAACCGATGTGAAAATTTCAATATGCTCCCTGACGAGCAAATGTGATGATACTCTACAGTCCAATATCTTGGGTTTTTATGTTAAAACCTATTAATACAAGACCTTAGATATTTGTTCTTTAAAACCTCGATGTGGAAACCTGAAAGGGAGATCATTATTGTACCTCTCAAAAGTACAATTTATAGCCCTAAAGTACTTCATAAATACAACTAAGTAGATAGTAGCAAATCAGGGTCATCCGCGAAGAAGAGGGATTTTCCTAAGGGTTCATGCATATAAGGTGGATATAAACATAGATATAGATATATAAAATCAAGTGGAGGGGGTGGTTGGTTTCTAAGTTTTGAAATCAAAAGACAAAGATGCTATCATAAAAAAAGAGATTAAGCTAACCATAAAACGAACTATAGAGTGAATTAAACACAAATTATGGGACCTTGGGCGCAATAGATTTCCACTTCTGAGCCTCTTATCTATCCTTGAATCTACAATCTATTTACTACTTTGACTACTTCTTATGAAGATAAACCTTCCATTCTTCTTTGTTAGTAGTTTACAAGAGTTAATTCCGACATCTCTTGTAACGTCACTAATGACTCTTTTAGTCGAGAAACGCATAAAGATATCCCATTAAAGGAATTATGTACGATGAATCAACAAGTTTGGTAACACTTATAAACACTAAACAAAATGTCTAAGAATTGAGCCAATTTATGCATTTACTAAGATTCGCCAAGAATCTTCAACATTCAATGACTTCTCCTACTTTATACCTTATAATAAACATGACAAAGGATTCAACATCATGATATTCATCTGGCAATTATAACATAATAAACCCAATTAGAATCTCTAACTCGTGCTCTTGGATTCCATGTCAAAAGATGAGAAATTAGCTACTTTCATCAACTCCTAACAAGCATCATACAAGCATTTCATATCATCAAACTTCAAATCGCATAAATGATGCCAACAACCAATATTAAAGCTTCATAAATTTACAATAAAAAGCATTAAATAGATATAAATGATTCTCAAGACAGGGGCAAGGAAGCCTCAATCAGTTGCTCCCAAGACTATGTGTTTAGGTAATACATATCATACTACGAATCCCAATCATAAAAAATAAAGAAGGAGAAGATGAAGAGAAAATGAAGAACTAGGGTTTTGGGAAGGGTATTTTTGGCCAAGATAAAGTTATATGAGAGGATAAGATATGAGGTATTTATAGTCCAAGATGCGGTCAAGAAAAGGGAAAAAAAGTAGCAGACCGCACGGGTCGGGCGCCGCCCAATTAGGCACAGCCGATATCAACCCGTGCATGGTTGTGCGTCTAGGTAAGCAGAGCATGCAAACGGCGTCTGAAAAGGTGTGCTCCCCCTTTGCTCTGGGGTGCGCGGCTAAGGGCACAGGCCGCGCGTCCGATCTTCTTCAACCGATCAGTTGGCCAGCCGGTCTTCTTTCTTAAATCTAGATCTTTTCTTCTACCAAATCGTATTGGCCTTCACTTCTAAACTCTTTTTTTCCTTTGTGAATCTTCATTCTTGACTCTTTTCATCATGAGCATGCTCATGAAGGGCATTCCACAAACACCTTAAACTAGAAACTTAAGATATAACTCCTAAATCATCATACTAAATTTCTTACCAACAAAGCATCCATTATCCTTACATAAAAACCTAATCTATTAAAATTATGAGTTTTAAATGTGCTAAAATGATTACGTGAGCACATCACTCATAATGACACAAATTCATTAGTGGGAGGTCGTCGCCGTACCTCTCAAAGATACTATTTTTAAGCCCAATTTGCTCACTAAATACAACTAAGTAGAT